>JBCIKM010248331.1:1755-12196 GCA_039654465.1 Melibe viridis | reverse complement strand
CACACACACATACACACACACACACACATACACACACACACACATACACACACACACACATACACACACACACACACCACACACTCACACACACATACACACACACATACACACACATACACACACACACCACACACTCACACACACCACACACATACACACACACACACACATACACACACAAACACACATACACACACACACACACACATACACACACACACACACACTCACACACACACACACATACACACACACACACACATACACACACACACACACACACATACACACACACTCACACAAAGCACAAAGCACAACATAGAGGGCTGAGGCTGTTTCAACAATTTAGAAGTGTTTTTAATTGGTATTTGAAAGAAAGCGCCACAGAGAAAGAGAGTGCACAAAAAAAAGACGCTAGTTTTACTTCAAAAAGAAGAAATAAAAAGTAAAGGCTCCTGGAAGCTGGGTCGTCATTGAGAATAAAATACCTCAGCATTTTATTCAAAAAGAAGAAACAGAAGTAGACACCAGGGATGCCCCCAATCTCAATTCTCGAGTAGAGACTGTATGATTAAATTGAGGGTGGGATGTCTTACCAACTGCGACTATAAAAGGCTCCTTTTTTGCCTGCCTGCACCCTTAATGTTCTTATTCATGCTGGATAAAATGCTTGCAGCCCTAATGCTCAATCTTAAACTTTCTTAAATGTTGACCTTTGACCCTCTGTCCTAGCAGGTCTGCCCACCTGGTTTCTACTTGCCATCTTCAGTACCTCAGGGCCTCCTGCCCCTTGGTAATTGCCCTCTCTTGATACCAGTTGACCTTTTGGCCCTCTGTCCACCTTGTGTCTGCCAACCCTTCTCAGACCTGCCTACTGTCCCGATTTGATATTTTGGGTTTTATCATTAAAAAAAATATATATATATATACATATATATTTTTTTTTTTTTTAACGAATTCAATTGGATTCATTCACAACTTTGTATGGCCTACGGGTGAAGTGTCCCTATTTGGGTTTTCAAAGAGTAGGCAGGTCTGCCTTCTCCATGCCCCATCGTGATGCACCATGCCCCGCCTTAGCCATTTTCATGTTGACCGTTGACCCTAATATACCTTGCAGGTCTGCCCACTTGGTGTCAGCTTACCGTCCCCGATGCCCCATCCTGGCCGTGACCCGCATAGGTCAGACCGCCAGGCAAGCCCACCTGTATCGCGGTGTCTTGCCCATCCTGTATGAAGGTCAGTCTCGTCAAAAGTGCGCATTGTATATTTCAGGGTTGTTTTTCGTTTTGTTTGGGGTTTTTCTTCTCTTTTCTTTAATTCGTAGGTCAGTCTCAAAAGCGCCGCACTGTTCATATCGTGTTGTGTTTTGGTTTTGTTTTTGTTTTGTTTTTCTTTTTTCTTTTCTTTCTACAGGCTCACCATTTTCATTGAATTTGCAGATTTCAAGAAATCTTGACACCTTAAAATCTAATCCCACAGAAGGCTGATCTGTTCATTAATTTGTATTTTTCTTGCCGTCCTCATGAACGCTTTTGTACAATAGGGCTAACAAAAAACCCAAACAAACAAGCAACAAAAAGCAATGCAGTGGGAGAGGATAAAGTTTGGGTTTTTGTTGGGTTTTTTTCTCATTTGATGCCTTCTGTTTTTCCCTCTTGGGGTTTTGTGATGGGCTAAATGTGAAGGTTTGATTTTGGGTGCGTTTAAACACAGCTGCTTCTATTGCACTTTGATGCTAAAATGAATTGGTCCGGCTTCTTCTTTTTTTTTTTTTTTTTGTTCCCGACTCGCTTTCTCAAGTGAATTGAATCTTGGTTAAGTGGCGTTTTTTTTTTTTGTACTAACCTTTTCTTGGAGTAAGATACTTTTTAATAAGTACTGTCATTTGTAGTGTATGTGTAATAAAGGGCATTCAAGACTGCACGTATTTTGCACTTTGAAGCTTCTTTGATCTATTCAGGGTTCTTTTTCTTTTTTCTTTTTTTGAACTTGCTTTCAAAGGTGAATTCAGTATTCGTAAAGTCAGCGATTGATTCTACTAACAGGTTTTGTTGGTTGAAGGCACTTTCTAATATGCATATACTGTTGAAAATGCTTTCAAATGGTATGAGCATTAGGGTGTTTGACCCTGCAGGTAGGCACTGTGGTTGTGCTTTGATGTTTCAACGACTTGCGCAAAGTTTTTTTGTTTGTTTTTTTACTCTTTAGTTGCTTTCAGCGGTGAATGGAATATTGGCAAAGTAGTGATTGATTATAAAGAACTTTGGTGTTAATAGCGCATTGTGCCAAGGATATGGAGTTTGAGGAAGTTATGTGGTAGCTTCTTTTAGTAGTAGTTGGCTGAGTCGTATTGAAATTTTCACTCTTGTCTCTCGACATTGGTGGTTGAAGTAGTCCAGAGCATCAGACATTTATTCTGTGCTTGTGCAGTATTTTTTAAGTCTTATTTGCAAGTTAAGTTTGCAGGATTCTATTCAGTTCTGAGGGGAAGAGGCCGAAACAGCTGTGCATTCTCTCCAGGAAAATCTCCTTGCCAGTATTTTGGTCAGCAGAGCAAATTCAGGCTGTAGGCAGTACTCGTGACTGTTTTGGATAAGTTACAGATGATTTGGAATCAGCGGTCACTTGAAACAGGTGTAATTGGAAAAATGGACTCATGTTATCTTTCGGGCAAGGGCATTCAGATGTGGTTGTCATGCGATGGCTTTCTCTGTTCTTTGGTTAGTTTTCAGGATTTTATTCAAATCTGACAAAAATATTCTCATCAACGCACCCCTCCATCCCCCTCCCCCCCACCCCCCCCCCCAAAAAAAAAAAAAAGTGGGGAAAAGTGAAGAAATTATATAGCAGATGCTGACTTAGTTGAGACTTCCAACAGGCCAAATTTGTTTCGTGTAGTTTTGTTTTCTTGTGGCATGAATAGATAGAGGCTGTTGTGGTGTGATTGATTGTTGGTAGGTTAGTTTGTAGTTCTATATTCAGCTAAAAAATATGGACGGCAACATTTTTTCCTACATTTTTTAGGGACACGTAGGACTCATTCTTCAACTTGGGGAAAAAATTGCACTTTTTTTAGATGACAATTAATAGAAAATGGTGTAGACACAGTGTCAAGATGAGTCAAAGGCATCGAAAGAAAGAAAAATAAACCCAGGAAGGTTGGAAGTTGTCTTAGGAGGGATCCCAGGAAAGCGTCGAGATTTCTGATAATCATCTTGTCAACCTTTTAGTAGGTTAAGAAAAGCAAAAAGCACATTTACTCCCTTCTCAAGGGGAAGGGGCTGTATTTTTGGCAGATGGGTTTCAATTTTACTCTTGAGAAGTTTTGCATTTTGTTGGGTTCAAATCGCCTTCAGTATTGTTTCCATGTATCTTTAACTCTTTCTGATATGTAGTTTTGTGAAAGTTGCATAGTTCAGTATGTATGCCTTGAATGGTCCACTTTCTACAGTTAACTCTGGGGTCTCAATTTAAAAGAGGGTGGGCACATTTTCAAAAAATGAATTAAAACGCCTGGGCACATTTTCAAAAGATGAATAAAAGAGGGTGGGTACATTTTCAAAAAATGAATAAATGAGGGTAGGCACATTTTCAAAAAATGAATAAATGAGGGTGGGCACATTTTCAAAAAATGAATTAAAACGCCTGGGCACATTTTCAAAAGATGAATAAAAGAGGGTGGGTACATTTTCAAAAAATGAATAAATGAGGGTAGGCACATTTTCAAAAAATGAATAAATGAGGGTGGGCACATTTTCAAAAGATGAATAAATTAGGGTGGGCACATTTTCAAAGAATGAATAAATGAGGGTGGGCACATTTAAAAAAAAAAATGAATAAATGGGGGTGGGCACATTTTCAAGATATAAATTAACAAGGGTGGGCACATTTTCAACACATGAATAAACGAGTGGGGGGGGGGGGGGGCACATTTTCACCAAAAAAAAAAAAAAAATGAAAGTAATGAGGTGGGCACATTTTCAACAAATGAAAGTAATGAGGCTGGCAAAGGACATCATTCAACTACTATAAATAGATTTCTGGGTCGTGAATTTTGCACCTGTCTGTAAAAGAGTTTTTGTCAGCTTTTTCATTTAGCAACCAGCTAGAAATGGAAGAATGATATCCTATAAAATGCATGCAAGGAAAAAAGAATTATACGCAGAATTAATAATCATGGTGGTATTAATAAGGATTGGTGTGGGGGGAGGGAAGGGTGGGTAGACATTTTTATCGAAAAAATATGGGGGAGGGGGAGGGGCTTATTTGAAACCCCAGACTGCACAGTTTGTTTATGACAGCAATGAGTGTTGTCAATACTAACCTTGTATGTGATCAGTATTTGCCTAAATACTGACCAAAAAAATGAAAAGGGAGAAAAAATGATGACTGAAGCCAGTCAGGGGATAAAACACCTCCCTGTCGATTCAAAACTCAAAATTTGGGTTCTTGATTGTTGAACCGTTTCTTTCATTGCCCTTTTTTTTGGATTGGTTTGGATAGTTTGATTCAGTGGAGCGTGCTTATAAAGCTCACCCTTAATAAAGAACTGATGGTTTTAAAGGAATGATTTTCTAGCACTGTATAAAGAGTCTATACATATAAATCCCAACTGATAGAAAGAACCACTGATACAACAAACTCACTCGGAATGGCCCAAGCTGATCTTTCTACTCATAATGCTCTGCTGTATTTGTTCTTTTCTTTGCTCAAGAGTTTGTTGGATTATTTTTTTTTCTCTTTTCTTCTTTTGCTGTGATGACTGAAGCCAGGGTTGGGGGAGATTCGTAGACGCACTCCCATTAGTCCGTGGTGAAGAACTTTTGTACTACTGAAGTGTAGCAAATAGACACCATTAAAACACCCTTCCCCCCCCCCCCCCCCCCCCTCTTTACTCTCTCTGTTAATTTTTTGGCCCATGACTTTGAAATATTTTGAGTAAAGTTTTTCTGTTTTTTTTATTTTTATTTTTATTTTTATTTTTATTTTTTTCAATTTTTTTTTTTTTTTTTCATCTTTGTAATACAGTTTATGGTCTATAATATTCTTAATATTTTTAAAAATATTACTTATTTGCAAAGAGGGTCATTTCACACCTCACCTCCTCCCGAACCCTGACCCTCCAATTTAAAAAAAAACAAGTTTTAAAAATCTGCACACTCCTTCAATGCCCTCTCCCTTCCCACCCCCACCCCAGCCTCCTCTATTCGATGCACTATAGTTTGATTTAATCTCTCTTAATGTGTCTCTCTGTCTTTTTCCTTGCCAATAGCTTTGATGAATAGAGCCTGGAGGGCAACTCAAAAAACTTCCAGACACACATTGATTCAAAATCTAATTCATTGTTATAAAATCTCTCTCTATGTACCTCACTGTTAATTCCTTAGCTATTTTCTCTTTGCCAGAGGGCCACATTGAGGTAGACAGTCATCCGATCTTGTTCATTATGATTTTATCTATCTCAATGTATCTCACTGTTAATTCTTTTTTTTTACTTATATATTTTTCCCTTGCCGATGGCTTTCAGCCTGGAGGGCAGCCAGGGATTGACTTACACACCCATTGCTTCAGAATCTTGTTCATTTGTCACCCCTATTCCGCTCTGTTTTGTCTCCACGAAAACCTGGTTCGCAGATAATCCCCTTCAAAGCTCACACCCGTCTATATCGTAAATAGGAGTTTCAAACACTTGTATGACACCAGCATCTAGCTTTAAAGAATCATTCATGAAAATTGGACAAGATATTAACAACAACAAAATTATTTGTGAGACTCTTCATGCTTACTGACTACAAACAAATTTTGTTGTTGTTGAAAAGATGAAATAGAACAGAGCGGAATGGGGTTGGTCTTGAATTCTCTCGAGTGAGAGCACAAGTCACGTGAAGGATGGAAGCTGGTACATTCAACATGGCTGAACCAACACTGTCTGTTAATAATGAATGCTTCAAATTGTAGAAAGGTCTACGTGGTCTCTTTTAGGCTATTTTTTTTTTTTTTTTGTGCACGCACAAAATTAAGTTATTCAGTAGGAAAATGATGTGGGCAATATTATAGCAAATGCTTTGAAGTCAGTGCCTGTCCGTCACGTGACCACCACCATTATGATGTAATTTAGAAGGACCCATTAGGAGGAGATGACCCATTGCAATGTCCATCTATCTCACCCCATGTTTCAATGTTCCTGGTTGGCTGCTCCTTCCTCCCAACAGACCCGGACACCGCCCCTGCCGCGGATAGCGCTGATACCGATAGTAAGAACATTTATCTCTCTATATCTATCTATCTATCTATCTACTACTACTACTACTACTACTACTACTACCACAACTATTACTGCCGTCATCATTTGTTGGTTCTTCTTTTTCTTTCACAACGAGGGGTTTTATGCATAGCCTGTCGTTATCTCTATGCATTGTTTTGTTTTCTTTCCTCACATAATGTGTGCTTAGATGATATGTACAGACACACAGCTTGAAACAGCCCGTTTGATTTATTCCGTATTATTTTCTCCTTTTTATTTAAAAATTTTTTTTAATTTTTTTTTTCTTTTAAACTTTTTTTAAAAATTTATTCATTGTCAAGTTTTGTTTTTGGTTTTTAATTTTTTAATTATTCTTTTTTTTTTAATCTTTTTAAATCCTTGCTTTTCTTTATTTGTAAAAAAATAAAAAATAAAAAGCACCATTTAGTTCAACAAAAACTGGCTGCATAAGCTTTGGCAAATAGATGTTTTCTGCTCATTTGTTGTTTTTTTTTAAATTTTTATTTTATTTAATCAAATCAATACAAATCTTGCTACAGCGGCGTGTTACTCGTCACGAGCTTCGATGTTCTCACCAAAAAAACTTTTCAAACTTAAACTGGCTTCTCTCATCAAATTTTAATGCCTTATGTAGACTGTTGTATGTTGTGATTTGATTAATATTGTGGAAAGCCTGAAACGTTCGTTCAGTATATTGTGATCTGAATAATATTGTAGAAAATCTGAAATGTTCGTTCAGTGTGTTGTGATCTGATTAATATTGTAGAAAGTCTGAAACGTCCGTTCAGTGTGTTGTGTTTCACATAAAGTTTCATTGTTATACGAAGGATTTCATTCAGTTCAGCCTTTATTGTAGTAAGTATGCAATCTTCACGAAGTACTTGCCTTGCCTTGCAGTTTAGACATAAATTTCATAGTTTCTTTGATTTTATAATAAGACTCTTGGTTTGTTTTTTTTTGTTTTTTTTTTGGGGGGGGGGGGGGGGGGTTCCCAAAAATTTGCACTTTAGGATAGAAAAGATTCACATACACGGTGGCAGTGTCTATTTTTTTTAAATGCAGGCACAAAAACACTGAATGAGGGAAAAATTTATCTGAAAAAATAATTTAAAGAAAAAACCAAACTTGCTTCTAAGTCTCTATATTCATCAAGGATTGTTTTGTTTGGGTTATTTTTTCTAATTTTGAAAATCAGACAGTTTTGAATTATGCTGAATAGCATTGAGATGTATTTTACAGTTTTATTGGTATTATTCTTAGACCCATTTGTTTAAAAACAATCAATTTAACGCTTCAGGAAGTTAGCTTTGTTGACCGGACAGAACATCAAATCTTTTACATTGGGGATTACTTTTATCAAACAGCTCAGGTTGTAAGATAAAGTCTGTGAAATAGTGCATCATATGCAAATTTCTCCACCAGCGCTGAAAAACTAGCAAGGCCTTTCAGTCACCTCTTATGTAACGTGTTTGTTGTTTGCTGTGTTTTGCGCTGTGTGCTCCTGTGTGCCTCGCTTTCATGTAAAAGCTGCGTTATAGTGTGTTGCCTTGCTTTCATGTAAGGTGTGTGTTATAATGCATGCCTTGCCTTTCTCTTAATAATAATGATGATAAGAATAATAATGATAATGATAATAATAATAAAAATATAATAATAATAATAATAATAATAAAAAAAATATAATAATAATGATAATAATAATAATAATAATAGAAATATAATAAAAATGATAATAATAATGATAATAATAACTCTCTCTCTCTCTCTCTCACTCTCTCTTTCTCTCTCTCTCTCTCTTTCTCTTTCTCTCTCTCTCTCTCTCTCTCTCTCTCTCTCTCTCTCTCTTTTTTTTTTTTTAATTTTTCGCCAAAAAACCTGCAGGCATGCAGTCATAGCAGAATTCAGGTTGCTGTAGGTTACAAGGAATAGATACTCATTAGTACCCTTACACATAATCTGTTAAGTTATAAAGATCACCCTTTTAAAAACTAACAATGACAAACTAATTTGGTAATATGTTTTGGAGAAGGGTCTCTTCGGTCTGTTGTCTGTGCTGTGCTTTGTCTGAAATGGAAAATTTATGTTTTGTGCCTCACCTCCATTTTAAATTTGTAGTTTGTGTGCCTTGCCCGAATATGAGCATGTAGTGTGTACCCTGCTTTTATCTTAAGTTTGTTAGCCTTTGTCTTAAGAGTGTGTCAGTCTTTCTCTTAACTTCGTTAGCCTTTGTCTTAAGAGTGTGTCAGTCTTTCTCTTAACTTCGTTAGCCTTTGTCTTAAGAGTGTGTCAGTCTTTCTCTTAACTTCGTTAGCCTTTGTCATGATTTTAAACTTGCTGGCTTTTGTCTTAAGTATGCTGGCTTTTGTCTTAAGTATGCTGGCCTTTGTCTTAAGTAAGTAAGTTTATTGCCAGTGACCTGCTTATATTCAAAGCAATTATGTAGTGTGTGCCTGGCCGTTGCAAGTATCATCTTACCTTGGCTATTTTCTCCTGAGTACTCTCGGGTCCTCCTCATCAACGTTTTCTGTGTCTTTCTAGAGCCTATCATGAGCGTGTTGGGGACAGATAGAGAGAAAAGTGGGGGGATGAATAAAGACAATTAGAAGGAGACCAACGCACTTCCTCACTCTCTGTACATTACTAAAGTTCAGACACTGCGCTAAAAGGGCCTGTCCTAATGAAGAAGAAGTGAGAGGACAGAGGGGAGAGAGAAGGAGATTGGCCATGTGAAAATACTAAGTAATTCTTAACCCCCAATTTTACAGGGAAAGAAATAACTTCACTAACTCGGTGATCAGTTTTGATTCACAAGAAAGAAAGTGCATTTATTACGTAATATGTTTTGGTCCTTTATGGACAAAGAATAAATCAAGGTATATGGCTCTTATAATCACTCGGATAAATTATTCGATTAGAGAATTCTCAAACAGATTCTTCCTGTCCAGTTATATGGATTTATCTAGGATTCGTCGGCTGTGCTGGCGTCTCGTCTAGGCGGAGTTTCTTTCACCTCTGTAGCCAGAAACGGTCTTGTGAAGCTTTCACCTCTTAAGCTTTCAACTGGCATGGGAGGCCGGAAACCCAGGAACTGTAGAGAGGAAGGATTTCATTTTGATGAAGGAGCGATCTCTCTCTTGTGAAGAACGCACAGTATGAGGCTGGCCAGTAATTAGCGGCCTCATGATAATAGACAGGGTGCCTATCTACATTTTCATCTTTTTTTTTTATTATTATTATTTTTTCATGTTGGTGATCTGGATGGCAGCTTTCACATGTTATTATGTAGCAGACCCAACGAGAGTTTTTAGAAATGAATGTTCTCCACAAATCTACTGGCAATGTTTCATTCAATATAATGTAGCAAAAAAATCAATAATTTTTTTTTTTTTAAATGACTTATTTCATCATTGCTTGTGTGTGAATCTGTTGTTCAATACAGCCATTATTTTCAGGGGGTTTTTTTCGACATCATTTCACTCACTCAACATTATGTACAACATCTTGTAGGGATGGAACCTGATCAGGAAAAACTTGAATTCATTTGTTGTTATTTTCGAGGGTGTGATCCGTTTTTTCATCGTTCTTGATAGGGTTGTTGATGCCGTAGGGGGAGAAGAGAAAAAGCAAACAAAAAAAAAAGTCTTTTTTTTTTTTTCAAGACTTGGTTCCAGCCCTGCATTATCACCCGTTGTATACAGCATGGTCTGTGTGTTGTATTTGGTTGTCTGCCAGGGATATGGTATTGTAAAGCGCATAGAGTATGGGGATGATTGTGGATGGGGGCTATATAAATGTCATATATTATCATTGTTATTATTTTTATTATTATTATTATTATTATTAATTTTATCATTATTTTTTATTTTATGATCTTTATTTTTATTATTATTATTATTATTATTATTATTATTGCTGTTGTTGTTAATATTACTTTTATTATTGCTATTACTACTACTACTACTAACTCAAGGCTCTTCAGATTACATCTCTATGATTACAGGTGTTTGAGAGAATCTGAGGGAGATGAATAGCAAATAGTATAGACACAGTGCCGAGAATCTGAGGGAGATGAATAGCAAATAGTACAGACACAGTGCCGAGAATCTGAGGGAGATGAATAGCAAATAGTATAGACACAGTGCCGAGAATCTGAGGGAGATGAATAGCAAA
>JBCIKM010248109.1:571-12197 GCA_039654465.1 Melibe viridis | reverse complement strand
AGGCTGTCCCCATTTAGTCTGGGTCTTCATTTAAAGCCTGTCCATTATGGTTGAACCTATGGCATAGCCTTTAAAATGATCAGGCCGCACAAGCCTCTCCACCACGCCAAGGCAGGGAACATGGAGAGGATATCATCTCTCCTTACAAAAATAAGCAATGGCCACTACAAATAACAGCATTATGGTACAGGAAGACCCAAGATCTCTAAACACCCTTTGTGTACAAAAGTACTCAGTACGTTTAATTTGTGACCCTGCAGTCATGTACCAAAAGGCAAGAAATAAGGGATGACCATTGAGTAGCAAACAAGACAACAAAAACAGGACATCTCAGAAAAGGAAAAAAAGGAAAATGACGATAGCTTCAGTGTAAAAGAAAATAAACAGAAGTAGAAGAGCCCATCAGGGGCTCCCACCAACCAACCGCTGCCGTTGGAGGGCTTTCACCTCCTTCCGGCACACACGGGACCTACTTATATTCACAGGTCCCGACAGAGGAGTCTAACTTGTGACCCTGGATAATGTACCAAAAGGCATGAAACAGGCGGTGACCACTGAAAACCAAACAAGATAACAAAAACAGGACACAAAATAAAAGGGGGAAAAAGTAAGACAATAGCTTCAGCATGAAAGAAACAGAAGTACAAGAGCCCACCAGGGACAAGTAGAAGAGCCCACCGGGGACAAGTAGAAAAGCCCACCAGGGACACCCACAAACTGCCCTTGTGATGTGGGGAGGGGATGACTATATTTGTTGACTTTGATAAGTGAAGAAAGTTTCTCTGATTTGTTGGGTGATGACTGAAAAGAGAAAATGGTCCTTTGTTGCAGTCACAGTTGGTCCCTTTTCCAAAGCCTAAGGGTTATGGCATTAGAGATTTTATATCAAGGTATTGTATGATTGTCTCCCTTACAATCCTTAGACTAAGAGCATAAATTTCAGATGTCCCAGACTAATGTCACAAGTAAACTGCCATGAATGGATGCTTATCTCATGACTTTGACAAATTAGATGCAAAGAGAAAAATTTACAGAGGAACACAAAAACAAAGATAAATCATTTAAGTTAAAATATTTTATTCATGGACATACAACACTATTTCTTAACAGAAACCATGATGGCTACTTTTTGTCATTGTGAAGAGATAAATTCAGTTCATTTTAAGAGTAAATTGATTACCAAGGGGCAACATTGACACAAATAAAAATTTCAGTACACAATAGAATAACAGCAGAGAGATAGTTCCATTCACACAAAATGTTCTCACATCCCATTGAACCCATCCCTATTTATTTCACAGTGAATAACCCTAAAGCTAGAACCATATACACGTCTGACACCGATGGTCGGACCCGACTGTCTTCAGGTACAAAAGAATTCATGCCAGCTCTTTATTAAAAGAAGGTAACCAAAAAACAGTTTGGGCTACCATACTGACGCCCAACGTCGCGTGCCGTCCAAGGTCAGACCGTCTCCAATAAAACATGTTTTATTTCTATCAAAGACAGTTTAACAGGCGAGATGGGAGGTAATTTCAATTTATTTCTGCATAGTTACGTTCCCTTTCCCGCCTCAATGACACTTCACAGAATTTTAGCAGTTCTTGGAATTGGAAAACCCCAGTCAGATCACCCCGAGGAAGAGGAAAGAAGAAAATGAGATGGATGACAAAAAAAAAATCATTCTTGCAGTCCAACAGCAATCAGTTACTTTTGACAAACAGGACAAGTTACATCACAACCCAGACTATATATTGAAACAGCGGGAAACAATTGCACAAGAAATGAAGTCTGACAGTCATTATTTTATTTGTGCTCCATTGTGCATAACATGTCATGTTTTAGCACTCCTCTAAGCATTTTTCTTCTCAACATAATTATCTTTTTTGACAACAAAAAACGGGCAAACACTGAAAAACATTAGCCACCCTGGTGTCATATTATTCGCCATCCTAACTCTCAATCTCTCTCTCTTCTTTTACCACATGCCACATTGGCAAGACGCCGTTGTCTGACCACCAAATCTCTGGTATTAATATGGTCGGCCTCACCTGACGGAAAACGGCAGGTCTCGTCTGACTGTCGGTGTCGGGCGTGTATATGGTTCCAGCCTAATTGTATGAATTCCAAACTCTCACAGCTGATTAAATTTGAATTCCAGCCCTGGTTCAATGCTCTATAACTTATAATGATCCATTGACACTAAAAATGCAACCAGTGTAATGCAAGCAATCCAATATCCAAAACCTACTAACCCTATTCCTATCAAAATCTAATAAATTGTAAATATTTGTAGAATTCTTAATTGGAAACAGTACTATGAATCAAAAAGAGAAACAGCTAAATCCTTTACTTTTTGGACTTGATCTTCTGTTCCATGGGTTTCTTCAAATTTGATGAACTTCTGAATCAAAAACGTTAGTTTCTTGGTGTTCATTTTCTTTTGCATCGCACGTTCCAACAATTGCCTGAAATAATCCAAATTCACAAAATTAAGTCGCATGCCTAAAACATACTTTTAACAAAGCAATGTGTATAGTAAATGAAAGGTGAACTTTAAATGATTAAAAGAGGCTTACAATAAACATACAATACAAATATTTTCCCTAAATCTCAAAATTTGCAAAATCATATCTTTGAGGTGGAATTGAAAAACAGTAAATATATGTACTAAAGGTAACTTGAATGTTATCCCCTAAGATTTTAGACAACATGCAGTATACTGTTCCCTCAAAATAATGTCTCTAATAGATCAAACTCTGTTCACGGTTATGTCCCCTTGTTAGGTTTGGGAATTTTGACATTGAGAAGCTAAACATCACACAGTGGAACTTGGTTTTAGCGAGATCCTCCATTCCAGACCAAATATCTCATTATTCCTAAGATCTTGTATTCCTGACTACAAATACATTTAAAGAAAATCTGTGATAAAATTTCAAACAGATCTAAAAGAAGATAAAGAGCTGGTGCTGGGATTTGATATGTAATAGAGGTAAAGAGAAAATATAGTTCTGACAGTAGACAGAAAGAGAGAGAAAAAGAAAAAAATTAATATAAAATTAATGAAAAAGCACCAAAAAAAAAAAAAAGAATAAAAAAACCCATTCAGGGAAGAGTTTGAACCTGGCCATCGAAAAGCTAGCAAGTAAGGCCATCTGCCACCACGACACTGTTCCCACAGATTTGCCATCAAACACTTGTTTGATTACGTTCAAACACATATTTAATGACCGTAGACAATTGAAGAGTAAATATTTCTCAGTAGGTACCAATGTATTATAATCATCCATGCAGTATACTTAGGCCTAGTCATTAGTTACCTTTATTTTGCCGGCTACTTTCCTTGACTACCTGTTTTCTTGCCTGTTTATCTTTAGTTACCTGCTATCTCTCTATAGGCCTATTGCTAATTATGTTGCTGATGCTTCGGATGCATAGTAATATTGTTGTTGGGAGTATTTTACAATCTCTGCTATTTGTCCAAAGTTAAGATGTGGAAAGGGTGTGGCTTTTATTCCTATTAAAGCCAACAAATTCCCATGAACGCTGTAGAATGTCAATTAATTGAGACGAGGGGGCACACACACACACACACACACACACACACGCACACACAAAGAGAGACACCCTGGAGCATTTTACAGCCGATGTTAAGTACACTTGCCCTGACTCCCACCTGTATGTACCAGTGTCTTCTTCATCTGGTCTCTATCCTTCTTTACTCTCCTCATGCACTTTATTACTGTCACATTGCCTACTTGAATCACAACAACGCATAGAGATTGGAAGTGTTTCTTTATTTCGTTTAGTCAAGGATAGAATGATAATAGGATTCCCTTGAATGAGTATACATCACCAGCAAAATTCTCGCTATTCCCGAGTTTCTGATTTTGAATTCTCATTATTTCAGTAATAAGATGTAAAGCTTAAAGAGGAAAAAAAATCGGGGATTTACATCTCTCTCGTTATTCCCAAGTTCACATTATTTCCCATTGTCGTTAAACATGGTGTTCCACTGTAATAACATGTAGTCGAAAGGATTTGAAACGCTGACAATAATCTGAGCGTACTATTAAGAGGAGTTATAAGGAACATGCTCTCAAAAACCTACTGCACCTAAAGACCAGTTTTAAAATCTCCAATATTATTATTTTCAGGGGTAGCAGAGACAAGATAATATGTGGTGGGACAAATTTGTAAAGTCTAGGCTTTTCTTTAAAAAGTGTTCTACTACATTAAAATTACCTGGCACTAGAAATATCTCCTGATTTGACCACCATATCGATATAAACGGACCAGATATCAGTGCGTCCAGGGTAAGAAGCAAGCAAGTTTTCAAACATGGTCCGACCCCTCTCGGGATTTCCATGAGAGAACTCCAGATTGGCAAACCTGCTGATCACCTCAACATCTGCAAATCAAAATATTGATAAGACATTATGAGCATAAAAATCAAAAGAGCAATAACTGAAAACTACATTCTGTATGGATCATAAAACCGTTTTTAAAAAAAACAAAAAAACAAAAAAACAGCATCAAAAATGGAAATATAATCAAAATATTTCTCCTCAGTATGGTGGACTGATTATCTGCCTGTATTTATTTCTTATGATTCAGAGTCTTTCCCAGCTCCTTGGAGCTCAGTCCTGACATTGCAAAGGCGGTATGAAGGGATATGGATAACAAAATAAAACATAATGTTTCTCCTCAACTTCTAATTCTCTTATCATAATCTGTTTTTTTTTACATCAAAGAAAAGCAATCTTACAATAATTCAATATAATCAATAGAATAATTAAATCTAAATTACACAAATAACATTATTTCCTGGAGATAGTTTTCATTAAAGAACAGCCAATTAACAAAGAAAAAAGTTTATTTACGATCTCTCTTGTCCAAAGCAGTGAGGCATCGTTTCAGCAAATTCCTGGCACTGTCTTGTCTGCCCTGCTCGTACAAGAATTGGGCATAAGACTTCCACACCATTTTTTCATTCTTGAACTTTCGAATCAACATGTTGTAATGTTGCTCAGCTTCCTGAAATAAAAAACACACCAAAAAAAATTAAATCTCCTGAGTTTTTTTTTTTTTAAATATTAAAAAACAAAAGATAATATAATTTCATAATTGGGTAGTAAGCAAAACAATGTGACATTAGATGACAAACTAAATTTCGAAAGAGATTCCCACCTCTGTCTTGTTGGCGCTGAGGAAAATATCACACATCTTCAGGTGAATGTCCAAGGGGTCGTTGTACTGCACGGCTCTCTGTAGTAATTTCTTCAACTCCTCCATGTCACCGTACATAGTTTCTAGATTTAAATAGGCCAGCCACACATTCCTCTTCTCCTGCTCCTCCCTGCATACAGAATGATAGACCAAGTTCAGAGTTTAGACAGTTCAGTTTGAGAGGAGGAGGAAGAAGCAGAGAAGAAGAAGAGAAAGAAGAAAAAGAAGAAGACGAGAACTAACATAAAAATCAATAAGAACATGATGAAAACTATAAGGGAGAACAAAGGAAAAACATACACAATAACAACAAAACCTCAATTCATGATGCAATTAAACACTTCAGGGGGAGAATATCAAAGGATGGCCACTTACTGACACATTTCATTGACTAAACTTACAAGGGAAAGATTCAACTTAAAAATCTTACTAGAACGACCATTGTCATTGAAGAGAAGAAGCTGTTTAAAATTTTAAAAATTAATTTTAAAGAACCCCCACAAAAACAACCCCCCCCCCCCCCCTCAATACTAAAAAATCAGCAAACTCCCCACCCCTGCGGCGCTTAAGTAAAAGCAAACCTGAAGGTGATGGTGGTCAGGGCCTTCTCAGCCACAATGCGTGCCTTCACCACCTCCCCGAGGCCCAGGTGGTAAGCCATGTAGCCCAGCCACACCATGGAGCTGTTCGGGGACTGCAGCGCCAGCCGTTCAAAGTCGTTGACGCTCTGCGGACCCGAACCGCCCTCCACTTGATGCTTCTCAAACTGTAGAGAAGAGGAGGGAAGTTATGAGTAAGTTAAGATGAGTAAAGAACTCAGAAGATATATGAAATGACACAGATGGAGCAAAGATGAGATAAACTAGCATTATAGGGTAAGATAGACAAACAGAAGATAAGAAAAGGATAAGATAAGAGAACGACAAAATAACTTAAACGAAAGTTGTATCTTTTCATTGTTGTGTCTTGGCATAATACTTGATATTTCATATTTTGTTGTTGTTGTTGTACAACTACAACAGCTTACCTCATTAATAAACCTATCCTGGTCACGATTTCGTTTCCTCTTTGATTTGCTGTCTGTTAGAGTCTGAAAAATAAAAAAGATTTCAAAATATTAGAAACAATTTCAGTGTCTTCTAGATCTAATGACAATACAATAATCTACACAGCCAAAATAAAAAAAAAAAATCAACTTCAATTTCCTGTATGAAAATGAGACAAGATTTAACTAGTTCAAGGTCATTAAGGTACCTCTCTGCCAGACAACTGAAAGAATGATACATTGCCAATTTTCGTCTGTATGCTGCCTTATGGTTACACAGCAGTTCTTTGTCATTCAAATATTTGCCTAGTCTTGTCTTTGAAGGTTTCGATACTTGGGCCTCCTTCAGTTATATTGACTGAGTCAATGAGACTGAGTGTTCCTGTCGATATGTGTGTGAGACCAAATGAGAGCAAATTAAGTCTTGATGGGCAGTAGGCGGAACTGTCCCCTGTCCTCATAATCAAAGAATAATGGTGGGTTTAGAATATCATGAAACCAAGCTAGTAAACTTAACTTTGTTTTTTGATCTTGACTTGCCAATCTAGCTAGTAATTCTTATTGTTTCATACATTCATTTCACACAAGGCTTAAAAAAAAAAATATGTGGCAGAATTCTGCAAAAACTATTCAATAAAGTTAAATTATGCTACAACTTAAATAACCAATACCTTTTCATCATCCTCATCACCATCCTCGTCATCACTCATTTCTTTCTTTGTTGATTTGATGCTGATGTCTTCACCCCACATAAAACCTTCCACAGTCAGTCTGTTTTTATCAGCAGAGCCAGATGTTTTCTTTGATAAAGGGGGAGGAGGAAGAGAAATGAAGACTTCTGATTAGTCTTAAAAGCTGAGAGCCCTGTGAGACTATTTTATATCATAGAACTTACTTTTATGCATCAATCTCTGAATTAACACACCCTATTATCTTTAAATACTAATTTATTCAACCACACATATCCCTTTACCAGAAGAAAACAAAAAGCATATCCAATTTGTGAATGTTTCTGCAAGGAGCTTTAACCACACAATTTCTATAATCTGTCAAAGGGTTTATTTTTATTATTCATGTTGAGTTATAAAATCAATTCAACACATAGTCAGACATGGAACTTCTAGTTTTTAGTACCAAGTATTTATTCAAGTTTTTTGTTCACAAAAAAAAAATAAAATAAATAAACATAAAAAACAACAAAAACCAAACCAATACCAGTTTTCTTCCTTGAGATCTTTCAAGTAAAACAAAAAATTTGGATTCAACAGAATTTCGATGCAAACATTTTCATTTCAATTTTAGGACCAAGAAAAATACAAAATTAAATTTTCCACTCAATGAAGATGATATCACAATTTAATTATTGTTTGCTGCGCAATCTTCAGCTTTTATCATTATTGATTTCTAGCCTCCAAACATTTGAATTGCTAAACTTCTTCAAAAGTTGTTCTGCATATTCAGGATCTTCTATTGGAAGGAACGATAGAAGGAAAAAGAAGGAGAGGAGAAGGAGCTGCTGGACCATCAACATTGAGAAGATGACAGGGATGAAGATGAACTGTTGCAGCAAAGATGCTATGGACAAAGAAAGATGGCTAAACATGACCCCAAACCTCTTTAAAAAGACGAAATGAAAATAAGGTAATATTGCATATAGGCTATAAATACATTGAGCCTGAGCTGAAAGCTCTCTGTGAACATATTTAATAATCAGCTGTTTTGGTTCTTATTCCAACTTACAGTATCTGTTCAAAAGAGGACATCTTATGAAGATGGTGAATGCAAACTGGTCTGAAACAATAATTGTAGAGCAAAAAGATCCAGAGTTGGATGTGGTTGTTTTGGGTTGGGTTTTTTATTTTTTACTACATCCAATGAATTACACAAAATCAAAATTTTGATGTTAAGGCTTGTTACCTTTGTTTCAGTTTTATTTGCTACAAGTTTTTCACTTTGAGGTTCAGTGTCTTTTTGTGATGTTTTCTCAACTTCCTGATCTGAGGGAGATGTTGAGGCCTTCTTTTTCAGATCAGCTCTGAGGAAAAAGAAAAATTTTGACTCCATCTCATGCATATTTACTATCAGCACGTAATAAATTTGGTAGAAAGCATCAATAAATCAAGGAACTTACATTTTGGCTATCTAATCTGCATACTTAAAAATATATATCCACGTTGAAATACTGACAAAGACAAATGTAAGAGTTATTGAAAGAGTTATTTGAGCCTTTGATAAAAGAAAAACATGTTTCTATCCTTATTATCGTTTCAGTTGTTTGCATGTTTGATGGGTAGTGATATTGACTCCACACATTTGTTATATAAAAATTCACATTAACGCATTCATGCAATACTTGGAGCTTGCAGGTGACAAATGATGCATTATTTTCTCTGAAATTTTATAAGACTGCCCAATCAGAGCTTTTTTCTAAGTGTTTTTCATATCAATTGGATAACAAAAAATAATTTCTAAGTCAAGAGGCCTCAAGGTGCTTCACAATGGCATATCATGTGATATATATGACAGGACAAGTCACCTGTTAGGCCTGTTACAAATTTTGGGACAGAGAGAAAGCGTTGTCAACAACCAGGGGGACCTCCAGGCTTTACATCAGCCTCCGATAGGATTGGGTAAGTTTGATAGAGTTCACAGTCACAGGGTTTAAAGTCTTCTTAGTTCAGTGCTTTTATTCTTCCTAACTCTTTAAAATAAAATTCCATTTATTGTTAATTAACAAAATATCAATTCAATATTTTCAACAAAAAATACACTATTTACTTACAGTTCTCCAATGTGGACGAGCTTACAAGAGCCATCTTTTGACACAGACTTGACTTTGCATGAGATGTAGCTGCCAACCAAATCTGAGGCCTGTGGGAAACCAGCCATTTTCACTTGCTGCCCATTGTACAGCCTCACACACATTCTCTTCTGGGAGTCCATCCCACTAGTGACAAGTGCTGTTACTTTTGAACCAGCTTTAAGATCCTCAACTGGCCCTGAAATAAGCAGCAAGAGAAAGATATTCTGGAATATCAATACAAGATTTAACAAACAAGTGTTGTGGTGTTGAGGTATAAAATCAAACACTTACACTTGATCTTTAAGTAGACTGTGCATGATTTTTTTCTATACGAAGATACTAAATTTCAACAAGAAACACCTTGAATAAAAAACTGAAACAAAAAAACTGGTGAGGATAAGGACCAGCTTTTTCCAGCCGCATCTCACATCTTCAACAAGAGATCAAATAAGCACCTACAACTGTTGTTAACTTTCTAATTGTAATTTGGTTAGTTTTCTAAACAGTGAAAACCAACCATATTCACCCCCCCCCCCCCTCCTGACCTCCCCCTAAATGATGGCAATGCAAAGTACCAATTTATTGTATCTGCTTACTCTTTTCTTTCTAAAAAGTTAAACAATATTCTGACCTTTGGCTCCCCCCAATCAAACTAGATCATGTATTTCTCTGCATTAGTATAACCCCGCAGTACTCCCTTTTCCCACCATTGAAAATCTCATTATAAGAAACTGGAAGATTTTGGCCAGGAATAAAAAAAGCTTTTACGTTATTTACTTTTCCTTTCAATCATCTGGGGGAAAAAAGGACTCGCTAAACACTGATGTTTAAACATTCCTTTCCTTATATGCTGTAGTGGGTTCAGTACTTTGTATAAAAATTTCAAACAGAGTGTAATTTCATCTGGTATTCAATTGATGACTCAAAAATCCTCATGACTTTTGCTATGTACCAAATAACTCCCCACCCCTTTCAAACTTTTCTATCACTAATAGATGGAATATAATGGTTTGTCCATGAGTGAGCACACACAAGTACGCAAGCAAGCAGGCACACACACACACACACACACACACACACACACACACACACACACAACTTACCAATAAGTGAAAAATTTATTTTATCATGATCAGATTTTCCAAGGACTGTTGCTTTGTACGGATGACCGAGCTTGAAGTACTTCTTGGGTTTGTTAAGCACATTCAGCTTCTTGGATGCCAGGAAAAGGCTGACATAGCCATGGTGCATCGGACTGGCATGGACCCTCAACTTGTCATTCTCTAACTACAAGCATGAACAGGAAGAGGTACACAAATGCATTACCAGACGTGCTGCGGATGGCTTATTCAGCTACAGTTCATTTAAAGGGATACAGTATGACTTCCTTGGTTTCAATGTGATAAGCAAGTTTTAACATTTCCGTATTAACCTTTTTATCTATATTACAAAATTAATGTCATTTTTGGGTAATAAGCTGAATTGGAGTTATAATACATACAATAAACCTTTAAAAAATCAATTTTTTTTCTACTAAATTTAGCACCTCTGGTCTCGTAGGCGAACTCTGAGAACAACAGATAAACAGCTCCAGCTAGACTCACTCTGCCCAACATTGAGAATCAGACAATAAAATTGTGTCAAAGTAATCATAATCTGAACAATACTGCTGAACCATTTCAGTCTTGTCATCAGAATTAACCAAAACTGACTGTTCAGACTGTAGATGTCAATACAATGAACATAATCATAAAGATCATGAATCTTGACTCATGATTGTGGAACCAATTTCATCCAATCTCATCACTGCAGTGCATGCATTACCGCAGTCTATTTCTCTTGACTCATGATTGTGGAACCAATTTCATCCCACTGCAGTGCATGCATTACCGCAGTCTATTTCTCTTGACTCATGATTGTGGAACCAATTTCATCCAATCTCATCACTGCAGTGCATGCATTACCGCAGTCTATTTCATTGCACCTCACTATAAGTTGTTTACAAATTTGCCATTTCGTTCATACCTGAGAAATAAACACATTCATCTCAGCTCCCACATCGGTACATAACTCCTCATCCAAAAGTTCCTTTGGATCAGATTTATCCATCTTACTGAAAAAAACAAACAGAAATTTAACTAAATAACTTCATATTTTCATCTCAGAAGAAAAATGATCCACTTCTTAGTAATAATGTAATCTTCTTCATTTAATATGAAAAACAAATAAATAAATCCCTTGCAGAGAAAACAACAATACTTTTCACATGAAAGAAAAAGGATGGCTTTTAATAAGAAACAGAAATTAACTACCTTAAATTCTTGGTTGAATGATTTGAAAGAACCAAAATCAAGGCCACTTTGATAAATCCTTGACTTACCTTTCTTTTAGGGAGCATTCCAACAGTGTCCTGGTAGACTTCGGTTTTGTAAGCGGCATGTAGCTGAGAAGAGAAAAGAAGAAGGGGGGGGGGGGGGGGCAAGGAGGAAAAAATTTCAAACCTCTTCCAAGTGGACCCAGAAGTTGGCTTTTTTTTTTCTTGGATTTTT
>JBCIKM010247998.1:0-12197 GCA_039654465.1 Melibe viridis | reverse complement strand
TGGGGGGGGGGGGGGGGGGGGGGGTTTTTTTTTTTTTTTTTTTTTTTTTTTTTTTCTTTCTAAGTTTACCTTATTCCCTTGCCAGCCCTACAAACAAAAATTGATTGCCATTCATCATTAGAGTTTCAACACTTAAAGTATTTCTATAACATCATGTGACATAATGGCACTTCACAGGTAGTTTTAGAAATGGAAATAGTAGATGCTTTTTGTCGTTGTCAATGCTAACAATGACCAGTAAAGGGTATTATTGAGTCACTTCAAACCCTATTAACATGGCATAACAGACCAAAGCTTAAAAAATAGCTTCATCTAATATACCAAAAAGGACACAGAAAGGTCCATTCTTATTCTGGAGTGTAAATAACTGTTAAGTACAAATATTGGAGCCCTCCAACTAATCAATGAATTAGAATATAAAAATCTTTTATATGGCAGTCTTAATTTCAAATTATGAGTAACAGATACCAGTAACAGATTTTCACATAAAAAAGGAAAAAAAACAGTAGACAATAAAGGAAAAAAATTAAGACAATCCTTCAAGTAATTTCAAAATATATATTATATATAAAAAAAAATTACAAAATGTCTTGTGATTAACATAGGGTACGTGGGAAAACCCCACCCAAAAAGAGAACACTCAAAAACTATGTTTTGATTGATGTAGTTGAATAAAACTTGGCAAAAGAAATGATTAACGGCTTAATTTTACATCTGCAAATTTTTAATACACTGCAGTTATAGACAAGTTAGATATGATCGTTTTATTAAGACTACACGAAAATTTCCATTTCATAGACTTCACAGCACAACTCTGTAGAGGGCACTTCGCAAAACTAAAGCTGTGTTGTTGATTTTATAACTATGAAAATTTGTCAACAAATTGTTTTCCTAATCTCATTTACTGTATACAATTTTCACATCTGAATCTATTGTACTTTATTTTTGTTATGGTGCCTCACAACAGGAATAAGCAAATTGGCATAGGACATTAAATGCCTTACACTTAATGATGAGTTATTTTAAGTGCCAGAATTTATAATGTTTGTCATGTAAACATGAAGTAGCGATTCTGAAATTTATGATATGGGCATTTTCAGGTTGTCTTATTAAAACAATTAAATCTCACTTGTCTGTAAAAGCAGTGCATTGAAACTTTGCCTAAGTAAATTACAATTTGATCATTAATTATGCAGAGTTTTGTTAAACTATGTTAATCATAACACAGTTTTTTAGCGCTCTGCTTTTGGGCCTTTTTTTTCACACGCCCGATATAATATGCATATCATTTTTAAAAATTCACCACTCCGCGTAAAAGATCTTTACATCTGTATCCAATAATAATAAAATCAAAAGTTGTAATGACTTCAAGATTTCTAAAATGGTACCCAGGGCGGTAGATTCAGTTCCATCTTATACAACACAAAGGTCAAACTTCAAAAAGCTGGATTCCATAAAAAGGCACAAATGACTTGATGACACTGAAAATAGTAGAGTAGTCACATTTGAAATTTAAAAAAACAAAAACAAATCACATCATTTCTTGATATATTTTCTACTTCCATGTTTTCAGAAATTTCTGCTTGATAAGTTGAAAGAAACCCTTTTAAATAGAAATACAGTTGAAACTAGAAAGTAATTCCCAAGTTAAGTCAGTTCTTTAAATGTAGGTTTGCTTAGAACAAAAAAAGATTTCCCAGACAAATTTTTAAAATAAGAATAAAAGAACAATGAAAACCCATAGCAGTGACTTAGATGTACCACCATATTTCAAAAATATGTTTAGATAACAGTGCATGTCAAACTGCACATAGTTATATATTCTTCTTGAAACAAAGTTCCAAAGAAACTTCTTACACAATGTGTCAATTAATATTGAATAATAGTTTAAATTTTACAAAGCACTTTGTAGGACAAAAAAATCAAACCGACAAACTAATCAACAAATAAACAAACAGACAAACAAACAGCTCTCACCGAAGTTCTATTTCTGGCACATCCAGATGTTGTGATTCTCCATCTACATTGATGTAATGTTCCAACTCTTGGGACTTGGCTTCAGCTTTTGATAATTTGTCTGTTTTGGCCTCATCACGGAGAACTTTTACTCGGAATGCCTGTACTCTCTTGATCAATTCAAGATTGGCAGGCAGAGGCTGAAAGTATTGTTATTTTTACCTTATAACTCTCAAATATTCCTTTCCAGTCAGCCAGAAAATCCCAGCTAAACTCAACTAATTCCTTTCAGAATCCTCAAGGAGAATGATCTTTAGTATTGAAATAATTTGAAAATCTTAAGAGGTTTATTTTCTTAAATTGGAGTTACGTCTCCTTCCAATCACCTTAAAACTTTAATTCATATTATAGTATAGAGCACAGAGAGGGAGATCTCAACAATGTCTGTTAGCAACTAAAATACATGAACACTCTCTTTATACTATGGATTCATCATATGCATAGAGTTTGTCTTCAAAGCCTGTATGCAAAAGCGGAATATCAACATCATTGAAAAGAAACAAAACAACAAATGCTTTTTTATCTGTAGGGAGGGTTGATACTTATATGTGCCATAAAGAAATAACTGGAAAAGCAGAAATAAGTAACAGCATGAAGCCACATGTTTATAGAACTTACTTCAATATCTTTGCCCAACATCAGGTCGACCATGAATTTTAAGAGCCTGAAGACAGAGCATCCTTGGTCAATAAAGAGAGATGTGCACCCAGCATTGATATTACAACGCGTTTTCCCTCCTCCTCTCATCATATCAGCCAGAAATGCAAAAATGCCACAATATGTGGTGTTTTTCCCTTCATGAAAAGTCCAAAAAGTATCTGGTAAAGACGGATTGATAGAATACATAAATTTTAGTTATTTTTCAAAGTACGGTAATGGAACTAATAATGACAGGAAATTAATTTTTGACACAAAAGAAAAAAAGCATCAGGCTGAAAAGATGATCTCAAAATAAACTTCCTGGCTATTCTTGCTCCTCTGCCAAAGTCTCTGGTGTTGAAGAACCAGCTTCTCTTGAGTGGATATTTGTTTTTAAATATTCAGAATTTCAAGAGTTAGCAGTGATAAGATGTATTTGTCGTTAAAGAGATCCAGTAATGATCGACACAATAACACATCTTTTGTATTTTTATTCAATTCCCCCTTTTGCTCTCAAACATTTAAGCATAAGCAGTTAAGGGTTTGGTAGACCTTAGTCTTTAAATGCCTTGTGGTAAGAACTAAATGAGGAAAAATATATATAATTGTAGCAAAATATAAAACCAAACATATTCATGCTCAAAACAGTCATTCTCACATACATTTCATTGGGAAAATTGGGAAAAATAACATAAAAAAACATAATACAGAAAACAAAACCTATCTTTTTATTATACTTATGCTTATTTGTCAAAATTGTATATTGTAGCAAAGATTTTTTTGTGGCCTTTTTTTAACATTTCTTATGAAGTCATCCTCCAAAACTGACATTTTAAATCTCAATTCTTGAATAATCAAACACTGCTTTTATTTTGCAAAATCATTCAAAGGAGAGACATTTTTACCTTTAGGGAATTCTGCAAGTCCCCCCTCATTATTTGCCCCACTGAAAATTTAATACCAAGAGAATATATGGCATCCAATGAGATCAATGAATACAGTACAAAAAGGAATCTTATTGTCATTACCATTAAATACAATGAGCAGCAAACCTAGAGAACGACGAGACTGAGAGATTCAAACCCCAATCTTGATATGGTAGAGTGACATTTTTAGTTCTATGATTGTGAAGGCTATGCCATAGGTGCAGTCATTGGGCAACTGGACATTCAGACTAAATGGTTTCAAGGACTGTTCTTATGGAGTCCTTGAGATAAAATCCCAAACACTTCCCCAAGGGACAGTTGGGTGGTCTCTAAATACAACCTGGCTCAGAGAACTCAAATTATTGTTCCCTAATCTGCTCACAAACTAACTGTTTTTATTGTACCCCTGCATGTTGCTGACTTTAACTTTTGTAGCATGGGATATTAGAGTTATCAGTAGTAAAGAGAACTTGTAGATGAGACTCAAAAATGTAATGTTGGAAGTTTTGGGTGTAATTGAGGTCAGAAGTAAAAAATCTAGGTGACAATTGCTTGATTGCTGCACTGAAATATGACATCCAATTGGATAAACAACACTGAACAAAAATTAACTTTTATAATTCAACTCTAAATCTAAATGCTCAGGAAAGACGAAAGTCAAGTGTGGCTCTACTTTTAGTTTTAACAAATGATATCTACAAAGGATCAGAATAACACCTGGTAAAAATAAAACTTATCAATAAATAATAAGATGTGGACCAAATCATTAAGAAGCGTTGAAAGAAGTGCATTTGTTATCAGAGGCATTCTAAACCAAATAATGAAGCACTCATATCAAGACATCTAAATACTTTTTTCGAAACTAAAAAGAACAAATATTATTTGTAGAAAGAATAAACAGAGAAACCATAGATTGCCTACGTACAGGCCTGCTGCTAGATCCGTGCATACCAATTGTCATCTCTTTCTTTAAAGATTTACACAAATGAAAAGGACATCAATAAGAAGTTAAAATTAGAATAGTAATTAGAAAAAAAGAAGAAAAAAAAAATAATACCAGTTGTCAGTAGTGATGTTGAGTCAAATGACGAACAAAAATCTATAGCTTTTAGTTTTCAGTAGTGGTAATAAAATCCAAATTATCCAGACAGCTTCAACCAGGAATGCACACCTACCAGGATGTCTCTGTGTCTTCCTTAGTGATGGAATCTGGTGCAAGTTGGTACTCTAGAGAACACTGCCATTCTCTTTTCTTTCCAAACATGCTTGAAATCAGACCATCTGAAATGATTACAGACAAAGCAAATCATTTTAAAAGGAAAAGAAAAATATTTCAACCCCATTTTTATTCTTTCTTTTTGCCATTCAAATTTAATTTTGTTGACATAATAGTGATGAAGTGATCTTTAGAAAGGAAGAAATGTTGAAATCAGTATGCAGTTCAAACTGACAATAAATTTTGAGGCAGAATCTTTCTATCAATATTCAATTTCAGAATTTAGATTTGTGAATGGCATCTATTTAGTTCTTGGAAAGGAAGAACAAATGCTTATAAAGGCTGACAGAAGAATTGATGTGAGAAAATTCTTAATCTTACATGCATAACGAGCTCTTTTCATCCACCTCAACTCCTCAGTCCTTTTGATCATGTCTGAGAAGAAGCCAAGGCCAACCAGCAACCCACAGATAGCAAAGAACTTTCCATTGCTGTGCACAGAGTAAACACTGCTTGCATGTTGTTCCCCTTCAAAATAATAGCAACAGAAATAAAAAGACATTTAGTGAAAAACACCCATTTTCCTTTCATACAGGTTGGTGCCAATAAAGAGCACCCTACCTACAGTGGAATCCGGATAAAGTCACCTCGCTTCAAGTCAACTCTTGCTTTACGTTAACACAAGGCAGCGGTCCCATTTTTTTTCTTCTTTATCTTAGTATTTTAGTTTCTGTCTGATGGAGTCAACGACCTGGGCAGGAAACTCGCTTGAAGTCAACACTCTGGTACAGAATGGGGTGGTAAAATCCTTGCAAAAAGGTAATAAAATTAAGATTAAGAGGATGTTTTACTCGCCTCTTTTCATTTCCAACCACTCGACGTAACGCAAATTGAAGGTGAGGCTATTCAAACACCCCTTTGTCACTTCATGTGCCACAACAATGTAACTAAGCGGGATGTGTGGTAGGGAGGAAGGGGAGGGGGAAGGTAAATCAGCGGAACAGAGGTGCGTGAAGCAAGCAGGTTCCACCTCTTCATGAACAACACAGTGCTTATGACCATTTCGATATGGTTGTTTTGCTTCACTGGCCGGATATTGCCTCTCAAGTCATGGCCGCGCGAACAGATTGTTTATCTAAGTATAACTAACAGCTACCACTTCAAGCCCAGACTGACTCACCCCTCACAACCCTCAAGGCCGCAGTCTCCACATCGATGGTTCCATTCATCCAGCCTGATACCCCATTACCAGTGCCTGGAAAATATGGAGAATCTTTCAACAACAACTGGGATACCTAACTATGCACATATCATGTTAACATAGTTCTAATGTGACATCTTTCAAATGACAGAACTTACAAGAAGAGACAAATAATGCAAACTTTGTGTACAGCACTCTCAGCTTACATCAATAAATTATATTTTTTCCGACAAATCAAGCTTGAAATGAAAATTTGTACCCCCAAAAAGAGACATTAAGGACTGACAATTCTTTCAAAACATACCCGCTGGAATAACTGCAAGAGGTTTTGTTAGAGGTTTCAGCGTAGAGTTGAAGTCATTGTAATCCACTCCTGATGATTTTTGCATTTGAAGGGTCAGCCCATTCAGCACTTCATGGTATGAGCCATCACCACCCACAATCACTATGCTGTAGAGCAATAAATGTTTATGGGGTCTTGGTTTTATACAGTTTCATAATACAGCTGCAAAGAGGACTTATTATAGTATAAACAATATATGATTTCTAGGAAATTTCAGCAAACTTGTTTTTACTCTGGTTTCACTGACAGTATTGAATAAAATTCAGATTATATATGTCTCTTTCAGTTTAGGTAGGGAAAATAAAAATGAAATATGATTGAACTGGTTTAGCTTCAAATGTAAAAAAATTATATTCATATTAACCTGGACAAAGAAAATAATTTACCCATCATAGGTGCTAAAATCTTGTTTTTCAGCAATCTCATAAGCATGCTTGGCTCTTTCTGTAACTAGAGAAAAAATAAAAGTTCATTTCAATTAAAACCCTTCAACTGTTTAGGGATATCATCTGTATTTTTTTCTATGATAAAATTGAAACAAGCCCGCACTGGAATTGTTGAGTAATTGTTTTTTTAAAAGACAGGCTTCATGAGTGGCAGAATCATTCATAGTTATAAGTACTTGAATGCTCACAGATTAATTGAAGTAAGTTTTAAAATGAGAGGGGTTCCTAAAAGATTTCTCTATTAGTATTTGTCTGACATTTAAAAAAATTATTTTTACCTCTCTAACAATTGATTTATCTGAAATTGAAACTACTGATAAAATTTCATAAAACAACAATTTCAAAAGATAAGGATAAAGATCTTTTTTTAATACTGATATTCATATTCAACTCTTTACAATACTGGTAGTAGAAAGAATTGTGAAATATACCTAAAAGTTAAAGTACATTGTTTTCCTTACAGTGTACATCAGAATAGATCTGTGACATTTCAAATATGGGACGAACTTTTTTCTCAAACACTTGTAGACCACTTGTTGCTCCACTGGCAGGATTCACGATGACAAAGAGCTTTTTGGGCCGACCTTTGTCTAGGAGAGTAATAACAAAAAGAGTGCATGTATCGATCAGGTGTTGATTGTTATATATGTAATCTAACTGAAAACATTCCAACTGTATCTTTATTAGTATTAGTGTTTGAAATTGAACCAAAATTAAAATGGACAGATTAAAAAATTGCTCCTTTAATAGACAATCTTTTTTCTCCAGGCATTGCCCTATGGGTCAGAGACAGTTTTATTTTGTAAGCATTATGAGGCTTAACCAACTGCAATAAGGTTCCATGATGGGAATATCTTTGTTTGGTTAACAATCAAAAATGCATATTTCCCACAGTTGATTGGGAAAATGTCTTCAAACTAATCTCTCCGACATTTAAAATCCCTTGAAATTTCCATGGTTTAAAAGAGAGATCTACCACTTATGAATTATCTCTAGGTCAGATGCCAGATTTGATATCTCTAGAATATATTAATCAGAGTTAATATTAGCGGTGGAAATTCTAGTCAGCTGGTAACATTATATTATATGAAGTTTATACCTAAAGCACATTGTTCTTGAATGGTGGTAATCCATGTTTCACAAGACTCAACTGTCGATAAAATATCCACTTTTTTCATTCTCAACTTTTTATCTGACTGCAGTTGCATATAGTTGAGAGTGAAACATTTATTGACATCGGCATCTTTGATTTTAGTACTGGTCTGTGCTGATATCACATCACTCCAAGACAAATGAAGACCTGTTATGATAAAAAAACAAAAAAACTATTTACATCTGATATTGAGTGACAACCATAGTGGTGTAAGTCATAAACAGGTAATAGCTCGTGTAACCCAGGTTCCTAGAGAATAGATATAATCCCCAACAAAGAAAACCCAGAAGGACAATTAGCCTTTTACAAAACAAAAAACTATAAAGAGAAAGTGTAACCAAATATTTTAATTATGGTTATTTTTTTTCTCATTTATTATCATATGAGGTTATTTTGCTATCTAATTAGTTATTTTAGTTGTTATATTATTATTGGGGGTAGAAGTAGTTAGAAGTGTAGGCATACGGTTGATAGGGCTCTTAGTCTGTATTCCTAGTTATTATTTTTACTGTAACCGGAAGTGTATTTTGATTGGCTCATGCGTGGGTTGTTTAAATAGCCTTCCAATTTTTTGAATTATTGATTCACCATCAGTGTTTCACTAAAGGAAGATGTCTCTTGTGTCATCTTAATTCAGGTCAGTTAGAATTGCATTTTATTGCTTTCATTTTGTGTTTTTATGATAAATATGTATGAATTATTTGTGTTTAAATATCATGCATTCAGATTATGTTCATTGTTTACATGGATGCCAGTATTTTTTGCCTGATTTGTTGGGATTGAAACTTAGGGAAATTCATGCATCCAAGAGTTGACAAAGGTTGAATGGCTATTCTCGGTTTCTATTTCAATATTGTGTGGATCCTAGTGATCAGAGGTTTGTAGCATTTTAACATTGTTGCTTGTGGTTGTAGTATTTCAGTTGTGTACGATTATTTCATGATCCTAGCTTTGCAATTAATTTTCCTTTCTTGGTTAGCTTAGAGGTGGTCTTTGTTTTGTTGTGGGAATGGCGTCACTTGCTCCTCTGCCTATCATTTCTTATTTCTTTCTTGCATTCTTCAAGATGTTAGAAGCAAGTTGAGCTTAAGGATGGTTAAATTATGTTATAGAGAGTGTTTGAGTCAGCTGGTCCTACTTTTCTTTGTTTTAGCCTCATGGTGTGGGTTCTTTGTCTGACCCTCTCTTTGTTACAATCTCCTCTGGTCAGCCAGTATTTTACCAGAGTTTAGTTTCTCCTTTTGGGTTCCTTCTTGGTTGCCTTTTTCATGTATGATGTTAGTGATAGTGGCTGAGTTGGGGATAATTGATTTATTATTTTAATCAGTTTTGCTATAGTAGTTGGACTTAGCATTATTCTCAGTGAGAGTGCCGCCTTTGAGTCAATTGGGTTGTTTACAAGAAGTAGGTACATATTCTATTGCAGCATATTATTATTGGTTATTTCCATTCACTGTGCTTCTACATTAATACTAAGTGTTTAGTGTTGCTGTAGCGTTCTGCATTATTATTATTCGAGGCTACTTCCCTACGAGTGTGTGTGAGTTGTAGAATTGTCTTGCGATGGCTTTTCTCTTTCTCCCTAGATTAGTTTACGAGCTGAGTTATTTGTGGTTGGTATCTTGTCTGATAAGTGTTAGTTATCTGCTCATCTGTTGGTGTATAGAATTATCTTTTTTGGAATATGATGTGCTTAAAATGCACTTGGTGTGTATTGGCTTGGCTTACCTATGCCTTGACCTAGTTATGTTATATTGACCTATTTAACTGGGTTATGACCCAGTTCTGGTGTTTACCTTTTGCCTCTATATGGATTTTGATACTGCATTGATCTCTCTCTCTCTCTCTCTCTCTCTCTCTCTCTCTCTCTCTCTCTCTCTTTTATTGACAGTTTTATCTCTTATCTCTCTCCCTTTATCCTTCTCTCTCTCTCTCTCTCTCTCTCTCTCTCTCTCTCTCTCTCTCTCTCTCTCTTATTGATGGTTTTATCTCTTTTCTCTCTCTCTCTCTCCCTCTCTTGTACTCATATTTGATTAAGATTGACTTAGGGCTTTGTTTTCTTTATCGCAGAGATTTTCATTTGGTTTCATTGCTTTGTCTCACTTTGCATTTTTTATTATTACATTTGGAGAAGGGTATTGTTATTGGCATTTGAAGGCATGTTATTTGGCAGCTATGTTATTATGGATTGGTATATGGTGATTTCAGGGGTGTTAACTGCCTGTCCACATATACATTGCATAAGTATTCTGTCACACTGTGTGTTGCGTGTTGGGTAAACGTTAGTTGTGCCCTTTGGGTGTGTCACTTGCTGCACTTGATTTTGTAGATTGAGTCAGATCAAAGCATAGTTGATACAGCTCAGCCTGGTTATAGATTACGAGTTGTGAGAATTAATCTATTATGATTATCACTTGGTCAGAGTGATTTATGCCATGGAAGATTGTTTTGCCTTACGCCTTAACAAATAAGTATTTTTTAGTCCGCATGACATGCGTACTGTTGTATATGATTATTCGATATGATGACTTGTTTTATTACTAATTATTTTTATTTGTTTTGTATTTCAGGGTGGCACTTAATCTTAACCTTAATCTTCTTCCTTACTCTTAGTTTTTTTCTCTTATCGTTTATCTATTATTAGTCCTACATTCTTTTGTTTTGTCTTTTGTCCCTCCTGTTTCTCTTTTCCTTTTGTTTCTTTTCCTTAAGCTTTTTTCTGATAGTTCTTTTCAGAACTCTCTACTTCTCTTTCCGACTGCTATTCCTATGATTTTTTCCCTAGCCAATTTATACTTTACCATCGAGACATTTTTGTCGTACTGTAGTGGGTTTTTGTTGTATTGCTGTTTGATCTAGTTTCGTTTGTTGTGGAGAATAAATATATTTTTAATCTTTGGTTACACTTTCTCTTTATAGTTTTTTTGTTTTGTAAAAGGCTAATTGTCCTTCTGGGTTTTCTTTGTTGGGGATTATATCTGTTTTCTAGGAACCTGGGTTACACTCGTACTGAATGATTATTCAGAGAAAAATTAGTCCTTTTAACAGTTACCCACTTTACAATGACTGCAAAAATAAAATGAAATCAAAAAGTTTCTAAGCACAACACACAAAATGAAATTTATTTTTAACACATTCTTTATTATCTATTTTGAAAAGATGACTGAGGAAAATTGAAATAGCTTACTAAGAATCTTATTGAGATTAATATAAGGGCCCTAATCATTGCATAGACTGAAATAATGCATTCTGGAAAGAGAATGAACTTTACCTTTTATCGCTTTGTCACTTTCAGAACTGTTACTGCAGATGGTCAAACCCGATGACAAAATCTTCAACCTCATGTCTTTGCCAGTAAATAAGACTGGCCCTTCTTTAATAATAGTGTCTTCGTTATCAGCAGTATCACCCATGGTTCACTACTGCTTTGACTGAATCACAGTAAAACTAAAACAAAATAAGAAAAAAATCATCTTAAACGATATTATGCCTCATAGTATGAGAGAGAGAGAGAGAGAGAGAGAGAGAGAGAGTATGGCAAGTCATTTTATTTGCACTCCTTTTTTAAGCTGCTGGAAATAAAGGAGACATAATATCGTCTGGTGATGAGACAAAGATTCACATCAGAGTCAGATGTAAGTGGACAGAAAAGCTTTGACCCAGGAAAGAAATGGCTCTCTTTGAAAGGATGCCACGCCCATTTCCATGGAAGTGAGATGTCTTTGCACATCTGTTACTCCATGTCCCAGATTCGAATCCCGACTGAAAGAATGTCATATTGTTTGATTCGTCCATTTGCATTTTTATATACTTGGTTTGTTTGAATTCTTTTTTTTCTTTCAAATTTTGTTTTCTGACAACTCTTCTTTGAACCTCGAGCTCCCAGTTGGGTCGAGGCGTACACTATTTTAACTCCAAAAAACTTCAGTGTTTACCCGTCTACAAGTCTTTCTTCGCCTGTGCTGACGTTGAGAAAAAAATTAATTTAATTTTATCGAATCAAAATCCTTTAATGACTCGAGAAGAAAAAAAAAGGTACAACTTTGGAATCTGGGTCTAGTTTGTTTTGGTTTGGAGGCCATATTGCCAGAAAAGCTTTATTATGCCAACTTGGGATTTTTGTTTCTAATAAGGTTTTATTTAAGTTTTAAAATACATTCACTGCTTTATTCATCTTTTTTTTTTTGGGGGGGGGGGTTGGAGGGGGTGGGGGCTGGAGCTCACTTTTTTTCCACATTTTTCATAACTTTGGCATTT
>JBCIKM010247997.1:0-22173 GCA_039654465.1 Melibe viridis | reverse complement strand
TCTTAATTGTCAAAATCGGTTGTCTCTGGGCGGAGGAGTTCGGTAACACACAGACAGACGGACAGTCGGAAAATTTATAATAGATACCGCTTTGAATAATGATTGATTGTTCAATGAAGTATTGATTGTTGTTTACAAAAAAGCCTTTTTTTCCCCAAATCAAATAGAAATTTCATAATATTGATCATGATGGTAGTGTATCAGTTTATGGAAAAACAAACCAAAACACTTGAAGTTTGAAGGATATTAAAGACAAACTTTGCATGTCATTCAAACTAAAATTTGTATTTTATAAAAGCTATGAACTTCATTAGAATAATTCGAGCTAGATGTCCTTCATGAGATCTATCTAATCCTCTTCTGTGAATTTTGTTACAGCCTTTCACAAAAGATCTGGATAAAATGCCAGGTATGTTTTTGAAAATTATTTATCATTAAGGAGATCATTCTAACAAATTACGATGCAATCTTTGAATGAGTCGTCTTTGCTGTTGAGATTGTGTGTGTCATTGTATCATTTTTTTTGTTCTTGTATCAAGTAAGGCCATAACATTGATACCAAACATGTCAAAGTGGAAGTCTGTTTGGTAAGAGCACCCCTTTTTATCATCAGGCAAATCTTCAAAGCTTGTTGACTGATGACAAGATAATCCTATGTCCTGTCAACCAAAAGTATAGAATTTTTTTCTGCCTTTTAAAGAAATGTATTGAACTGGGATAAAAGTTTTAGTTTGAGCTATCCGGATTTAGTCATCGTAAAAGAATAATTTTGATGTTCGTAATTTCAGATATAGTGATTCAAGAGAGTCCCATTGTGAAGGCCAATGCATCAGGTAAATTAGTAGAATTTGATTTCAGTCATTTCTTCCATCCCCCTTCTTTTCATGTTTGAGGAATTTTCCACCTTGAAATCATTGGCTACACAAGTAAGATATGACTTTGTTATACCTACAAGTTAATTGACCTTGATTTGAAGAGAAGAGTGAGGAAATGGAATGGTTGAGGTTATGATCAGTATTAGAGGAGGTTCTGTGGTACCTAATTCTGAAGCAACACAGTAATGAAGGCATGACATTGATTGGGGGTGGGGGGGGAAGGATTTTAACTTTTCAAAAGTAAAGAATTTTATGAGGCACGCTTCTATTATTTTTTTTCTTAAAAGAGGTATTATTAGCAGAGAAATCTTTGGTAGTTTATATCGAAATTTGAACCTGTGTATTTAATTTTTGAGCATTTGTCGAACAAATGCTGTACTTTTATTGACTCGTTCTGAATCTATAATCATATTTATTTTTTAGCAATAATCTGTATCAGCAATTGCATCGGCTTTAAAAAATGAAAGTTTTTAATCTTTTTTTGTTTTGTTTTGTTTTTTCAGATGGTGAGGTCACCACCTTAGTATTTACTGAATCAGAGAGTGAAGAAGAAATTACAGATACCCCTAAGAAGCGAGGAAAGAAAACTGAGAAATCAATGGTAGAGGAAACTCCATTTCTTGATGAAAGTGGTAAGCTCCTCATCTGTCAAGCATGCTCAGTCTTTTTTTTTTTTTTCATTTGATTTTTAATTTGGTCTCACACAATTAACTAAAGCAGTGTTTAGTTTGAATCATTTTACCTTAGGCAGAGTGTTTCGCCTGAGAGAGTCTGATTTTTTGTCATCAGGAGTGAATACTCTTACTTGGCAATGATAAGCCTAAAATTGTTAATGAATTAGAAAATGATGACATTGCCGTCTCTTTTCACCTTCTATATGGATACGACATCAAGTGAATCTTAGGCTATTTCAAGAAAAAGAGATTATTAGTCACACAATGACCTTCTAGCATGCTCGGAATGACAGCTTTTAGAGTTTCTTGAATGGCTGAATATCCAGATGGATAAAATGACAGAGTGGGTAATGGCATTGAAATGGAGCCTTGATGACAAGGTACCTTCCCCTCTCAGGCATTATGTAATCTCTTGGGGCAAGAGATTCACCACATTTATCACTTACTTAGGCTTGAAACGGGTAGTCTATGTTGGTTTTGAATTAATCCCCTGAACCGGTGAGACCAATCTCTCAAGCTTCAGGACTAGTTACCACTTTTTAACGCTCTAAACATTCAATAATAGGTTTTTTCCTTCCGGGTCCTGTCAAATTTAAAGGTTTCTTACATTTTCCTATTATATGCCAAAAATGGCCAGGGTCAGGAGTATGTTTGGGGTAAAATGACCATGGTGTGAGAAATAATTTAGTCTCTTTTTATGTTTTTGGTCAGGATGAAGGGTTTGTCTAAACGTCATTCATGAGGAGAACCATTTTTGTCATCAGATCCAGATGCAAGTTCAGATTTTACTAAGTTTGCTCAGGCAACACAAGCTTACGATGTTAGAAATCAGAGAAAAGACCAAAGTGGTAAGTAGTCACTTTGTTTTTAATCAACTCACCAAGTAACATTTAATAGTTGTTGTTACCAACGTAGTAGGTGATTTATGTAAGTCTAGTATGTTTATTTTTTTTAAAAGTGTTCAGCAATGTCAGCCTGAGAATTGTGTTGTAGAAAGAAACACTCAAGCTTTTTAATGTGAAAGGTAATATTTTCTTTTTTTTGCATTTGTTTAAGCTGAAAAAAAGAACTGAACTGATTTCATCTCTTTATATCTGCTAACTTTACCTTTAGGGAAGAATTACAATATTAAGGGAAAAATTTTGTCTGCAAAGTTTCCATGTGTTATGTGCAGTGTGTTTTTATAATTAGTTAAGGATGAAGAGTTTCAATAACTCAGAAACTGGAAGACATAACGATTCCTTTTTTTTTTTTGGCAAAGGGTCGGAAAATTATAAAAGTTTTTGTTAATAGAAGACATAGTAAATGTTACTTTACAGTGACGTCATTTGTGTGATATACCATTTTTGGCTTAGGCAGATTATTTCCCCGTGATGTAAAACAAAAAGGAAATTTCATATTCTGTGTTAAAATATCTGTCCAGGCTAAAAATGGTGCATCATACAAACGTCATTGTAAAGAAAACGTTTCTCGCATTTTCTTGATCTCCTACCACCAAAAATTTTGATCCTTAACAAAAAAACAGATGCCCTTATGTGCACTAATTTCTGGGCAAATCAAATTCTTTACCATTCAATAATAACAAAACACACTGTATATAAAACTTTGTCAATGTCGAAAAAGCATTCCCCATCGTAAGGTAAAACTGTGAATTCTGTATTTAACTGCTTCTCAGGGCTGCTTGGTGCTGCAACCCAAGCCTATGGTGATTTTGACAGTGAGGAAGAAAACTCAGATAGCTACAAGTATGCTGATGCAAATGAAGCTACACAGTCTTTTGTAGAAGTGAGTAAGGTTATGTAAAAGATAGCATGTGAATTAATTAATTATGTCAGTTGTTTTAAGTTTTTTCTGTCTTTCTTTTTCTTTTCTTTTTTTTTTTATATAGCCACTATCTTTGTAATGAGTGGTCTTAAGATTTGAATGTCCCTTTCTTTCTTTTAAGCCACATGAACAAAAACAAAGGCCTCATATTGGAACAAAAGATAATATTGCCATGAAAAATGCTGATCAAGACACCCAAAGCTTTGATGACCATGGGAAAGCCAGTGGTGAGTCTTCATCTGCTTTACTTTTGCTGTCTTTGAGAATTTTCAGTCGAGTATTTACCATGCGGAATCTTTTTTATCCATTCATGAGAGAGGCAGCTTGTATGGTCATATTATAAATTATATGTTCATTATTTGCCAGAGATGCAATGGTATTGTGAGGCGCCTTGAGGCCTTGGCAAATGTTTTGTTTACATTTAGAGAGAATATTTTAGCTCACCCTTTTGTAAATTATTTTGTGCTTTTTAAAATAATGTACAAAAATCCTTGTCCTTATATGGAATGAAGGCTGCGGGAAGCTGGATATGCAAAGTAAAAAATGACGAGTATGGAAGCTTCCACATAGAAAAAACAGAGACAAACTACAATGGACGTTTCGGGTGATACCCTTTCTCAACATGAACAATACATAAATAAATATATTGTAGTTTGTCTCTGTTTTTTCTATGTGGAAGCTTCCATACTTGTCGCTTTTTACTTTGTCCTTATATGTGGATTTTTTTTTCACACTGTGAGTTATGCTTATATCACCTCAGCTTTTCCCTGGAAATCTTTAAACAATTCTTGTTGACTGTCATAAAAACTTTCTTTTTTTATTTTTTTTTATAAGTTCTTAAAACTCAGATCTCAGCTGAATATTTTCCCTTTGATTTTTACTCCTGTAACAGACACACAGAGTTTTGATGTTGAAGAAAAGAGCAAGGCTGTTAATGAAAAAGATGATAGTGCAGAAGATTTAAAACAAACTCAAGTATTTGAGGAAGATGATTTGGATGAGAATTCTGGGAAGGGAGCTTTCCAAGAAATGTTTGCTATGAATACCATGGCACCCATAATGGACAGCGAGGATGAGGTATCAGGGGATGATGATGATGATGCTAGTGGTGATGATAAAAAGGATGGAAAAGAAAAAGGAAAACATCAGAGTAAAACTGAGGAAGAAGCGACTCAAGTTTTTGATGAAGATGAAGTAGAACCAGCAACACTGGCTTTGAATAAAAAGGAAGGAAAACATCAGGGTAAAATGGAGGAAGATGCTACTCAAGTTTTTGATGAAGATGAAGTGGAACCAGCAACACTGGCTTTGAATAAAAAGGAAAGAAAACATCAGGGTAAAATGGAGGAAGACGCTACCCAAGTTTTTGATGAAGCTGAAGTAGAACCAGCAACACTGGCTTTGAATGAAAAGGATGGAAAACATCAGAGTAAAATGGAGGAAGAAGCTACTCAAGTTTTTGATGAAGCTGAAATAGAATCAGGGACACTGGCTTTGAATGAATCCAAAGAAGTGAAGGCTAGTAAAAGTAAAAAATCAGCCTTAAAGTCTAAAAATAACAGGGACACACTTTTGGAAACAACCAAAGAGGAAGATTTACCAACTCAAGTTTTTGATGGAACTTTGCCAGTCGATCAAATAGGCAATCAAACAAGTTCACCCAAAGCTTCAGGGGAAGTTTCTACTCAAGTTTTTGATGCTGATTCGGATTCAACAAGAAAGAATTCAATTGAGGGAAACACTTCCACTGAGGACTTACCAACACAGGTATTTGATGCCACCGTGCCTCTCCCAGACACAGTTGCTGTCTCTGATAATGACTCCGGTGCCGTATCAGATACTATTGCTGTATCTGATACTGTTGCTGTCTGTGAAACCCTCGCTGTTTCTGAGCTGGACTCAAATAAGACAAACATTGACAAAAACAAGGAAAAGAATTTAGAAAAGTCTGTTAAAACAAGAAACTCACCCAGGAAGAAAAACAAAGATGTAGAGGAAGCAATAGACACTGATGAGAGTAGTGAGGAGGAGAAGGAAGACGGTTTACAGGAAACAGAGGAAGTTGGGAGAGAAATGGAAACACAGGCTTATGGCATGGATGCTGAAATGGAAACTCAAGCTTACGCAATGGATGAAGAAGACCAGGAAGACCGAGATAGCAATGTTTCTGCTGGAAGAGAGGCTGCAACTCAGGCCTATGGTATGGGTGTGGAAGATGCAACCCAAGCCTATGGTATGGATATTGATGATGATGATGATGACGATGCATTGCCACAACAGCCTGTGAGTCGGCAGGAGGAAACCCAGGCCTTTGAGGAGCATGATGTTACCTCTGGGACTAAGAATAAAGAGCAAGTGACCAACAGTAAAGAAAGGTATTTTGTTAAATCTCATTTATCGAGTGTGTTGTCCAAATAGTAAAAAATGAAATATTCTCTATTTCTGTCACGCTGCTGCTGTCTCAGAAAATATATACCAGAGGTTATCGATTTTTTTATTTTTACACAATAGACTTTTCACAAAATATAATTACTCATGTCTTTTGATACTTTGATTTTGCTTCTCTTTGAATTTGCCTGAAATCTGAATTTATTTTTTAGTTGGGAATTTTCAAAGCTGTCTTCAGAAATATTTGTGGATAGCCCCTTGTCATGTATGTCAATGAGAATTTTTTATTTCAATTTTTGTTGTTGCCTTATTTTATTATTTTATTTTTCAGAGACACCAACCAAGGAACGTGTGTTTATAGTGAAGATGAGGATGACTCAGATATGGAGGAGATGTCTCTACTCAAGCATAAAGGAAATGAGGAACCAACACAGGTATGTGCCTATTCTAATTCTTTCTCGTGTGCCAACTGAAGTTTATTGCAAAACAGCAAATTTTAAAACTTAAGTTTGTCTCCATTAAAAATTGAATTTTGATAAATGAATTTGCTGAAATGTATTCAGAGTGACGTGAAACATTGAATGACTGAGATTGAATGTTGCTTTTTTTTTTGTGTGTGTGTGTGTGTGTGTGGAAAGCTTTTACAAATATGCTAGTGTAATGAATGAAGCTTGGAAATAAAATGCAATGAATAGCTCCCCCTCCCAAATTTTTACTTGTAAATCAAATCCATTTAATAAATATCATATTAAAGAATTTAATACATCTCTTTTACTATATTGTATATCAAAGGTTTTTGAAATGGAAGTGGAGGAGCCTAAAACCGCATCTACTGAACCAACGCTGCCATATAATCTGGAGACAGAGGATGGTTTGGAAGAACCTGTGGCAAGTAACTCAACGACCCCAGGGGAGGTGCAAGTCCCTCAGTCTGTGAAAACCACACCGAGTTCGGGCATGGCGGAAGGCATTGTTTCCACATCCTCATCTGCTCTCAGTGTTGTGATACGAAACCAGGACTGCGAGGTCAACCCCTGGGTGGGGGAAAGCCAATGCTCGCCTGAACTTAGGGATATTGGTAATGATCTTTTTCTGTCTTTGTTTCGCCTTTTTTAATTTATTTATTTTTTTATGTTGTAAATAATGTGTTATGTAGAATATGGGCCAATAGGGATTTAGTAGTTTTTTGTAAAATAATTTATGCTGATAAATTGTATTCTCGTGTGTTTTTGTTTTTTTTCTGTAATTAAATTTTGCTGTTGTGTATCTTTCCTTTTCTCTTTCCAATTGAGCTTGATTGATAATATGTTATATGGATGAGTTAAGGGGTAGAGGTTTTAAAGGAAGAAATAAAAAGACAATATTTTGAAATCTATGAATTTTTCAACCAGTGTTTTACTCCCTAGTCAATTTTTTTTCCCTCAGACAAGGATGCGAAGTTTGTGAGCTGTTTAGATGTGGAGACACAAGACGATCTTCCAGACAGTCTGGAAAGTGCGGAACAAGATCAACAAACAAGACCGCCCCTCATTCCCCTGCCGTCTAGATCGCCCTTGAGACCAGCTCTAGCCCGAGGACGAAAGACTAAATCCCCTTCAGTCAGCCCAAAGCGTGTAGCCTTTACTGAAGAAGTAAGCCCTCTTGATTACTTCAGATGATATTTATCTTTTTGAAGCAGTTCTACTTTCCTCTGGGCTCTTCTATGACCCTCGTGTGTCGTGGGGCCCTAAAACCTCCAATAAACAAACAAACAAATCTCTCTTAACTAACTCATTATCTTACTTTTCCCCCCTAGGTGCCTCTATGACTGTCAGGTATGTGGCACCCTGAATCCACCAATGATGAAACAAATCGTTGGTTCAGTCGATGTTATTGACAATTGAGTTGTGAATGGAAAATCCAGTGATATTGTATTTGGGTAAAGATTTTGAAAACGTTCATGAGTTATGCTGGTGCCATTCAGTTAAATTTTTATTAAAAAACGAGAACCATATTTTTTTTATTTTTTTTTTGAAAAAAAAAAAAATCTTCACAATTTTGACTGCCTTAGTGTTTATGGGAAAAAAAGGCAAACCCATTTCATTACAGGGTGTTTTTTTTAGAAACATGTTTAGAGGTTATATCAATCATATCTGCCTGAATAAATTTCTAGGTTTTTACCATTTTTTTTTTTAGGTTGAAGAACCCAAATCATCCAGAAGATCAAGAGCAAAAGCAGCAGTTATAGCTGCTTCCTCTAATGCAGATCACGAGAGTGAGAAAATCTCAAATGATGCCAAAGAGAAAAGATCATCTGTACCTGTTGCTTCTAATAAAGAGGAGTTAAATCTTGGACAGGATGGAAGTAGTTCTGGTGCAGTCAGTGAAAAAGAAGAAGAGAGTGTTGTTAATCAAGGAAACGTCAATAAGAAAAGAGATGTCAGAGGAAGAAAATCACCAGCAAAAACTGACGAAGAAAATGTTACCAGAAGTTCTAGTGGAAGGCGCATCTCTCGCAGTTCTCTTCTGAAAGGTTTTGAAACATCTGAAACAGGGACCAAGAAAGGCAAGAAGCAGGATGCGGAGAACAGCACAAAGTTTACTAGGAGGGAGGGAAAGAAGAACATCAATGGGGGAAAAGACGATGTCTCTGGAGATTTAAACAGGGAGCAAAGTTCAAACCTGACACAGGAAAGTGATGAAAAGAAAAGTGTCGAAGTTCCTGATAAAGATTCAGAAAGCTTGCGAGATTTGCAAAGCGGGAACCAGGGAGGAAGAAGAGGAAGAAGGGTAACCAAAGCAAAAGTGCAGGAGGTTGAGATTGGAGTCTCAGATAAAAGTGTGGAATCCGAAGACAAGAAAATTGACTCACAGGAGTCAAAACCTGTGTCTGGGAAACGTAGTAGGGGTGGTGACAAGGAAGATCATAAGGAGCTGTTGCCATTGTCTGAAAAAGAGAAGGAAACAGATACGTCGTCACTGGAGGAGACCACAACAGTGACAAGTAGAGGCAGGAGGCGTGCTGCAAACCAGGATGTAGAATTGAAAGACAAGAAAACTGAATCAAAGTCAAAACCTGCACAGGGGAGACAAAACAAGAGGGATGCAACTGAGGATGAGATGGAGTCATTGCCATTGTCAAAAGAGGAGGAAAAGAGAACGGAAGCAGCGACATTGAAAGAGACAAAAACAGTGGAGAGAAGAAGTGGAAGGCGTGTTGGAAAACAGGTTGTAGAATTGGAAGACCAGAAAATTGACGCAGAGGAGTCTAAGCCTGTGACTGGGAAGCGGAGCAGGAGGAATTGCAAGGAAGATGAGATGGAGAAAGAGGAGGAAAAGCAAAAGGAGACGTCAATGGTGGAAGAGACTAAACCAGTGGTAAGAAGAGGTGGAAGGCGTGCTGGAAACCAGGAAGTTGAAGAGACTAAGACTGGTACGAGTGGTGTGAGCACTGTAAATAATAGCAAAATTACAAGAGGGGGAAAGAGGAAAGCAGACTCTGAGGTAGAAATAGAGACAGAAAAAACGGGTAAACGATCTAGAATTGTCAATGATAATGATATTCCTGACAAAGAAAAAGAAAATATAACAAAAGCTGTCGATGAGGAAGAGATCAAAGAGCCAGGAGGTCGCAGGGGAAGGAAAAGTCAGGCTGTGGAGCAAACTACAAGTATGACGAGTAGGAGAGGTAGAAGGGGGATAAATAAAGACAGTAAGGAAGATATTGAACAAGTAGAGGAAGAGGGGAAAGATAAAGGGAAGGACTTGAAAGAGGAGGTAATAAAAGAAAACGTAAGAACTTCAAGGAGACAAAAGAAAGATAACAAGGATGCAGATGATGAAAACACTAGCAAAATTGAAAGTGTCAATGAAAACAAGGAAGTTACTCAAGATGATGACAAACAAAGCAGTACGTCGAATAGAAAAGGAAGGAGTAGTAGAACAAACAAGGTAGAGGAAGCGAAGAGCGAGTCTTGTTCTAAAAGCACAAAGGAGAAAAAAATATCTCCTCCTAAAAGTACAGAGGAAGTTATACCAAACTCAAGAACACTCAATAGGAGGGGGAAGAATGATGTGGAGAATGATAAATCAAATGTGAAAGACCAAGGGACGCCCAGTAAACAAAGGCAAGAGGAGAAAAATAAAGCAAGCCCGTCTGGTAACAAAAGAAAGAGGGCAAAAATTTCTACAGATTCTCAGCAATCAAGTCAGGTGAGTTGTTTTATATTAAAAAAAAATAAAACTATAGTTTGCCTTTTTTTTCTTTTTTTTTTCCACTTCTAACTGAAAAGTTCTATTTATGCACATTAGTGGAGAGTTGAATTGGCTTTCTTTTTTTTACTTAATGAAAGATGCAAAATTATTAGAAATAATAAAATACTCACAAAGAGGTTGTAAAAGAAAAAGATTGAAAATGTTTATATGATGACTTGGGCACATCAAAATTACTTTGCGCTCTCATAGGTAATCTATCTCTCTCTCCTCCTCTTCGTGTTGTGTCTTGACAGGATACTTCTTCATCTGTCAAAAAGGCTAGAGTGGAATCTACCCCCTCCACGCCAAGTACCCCATCTCATCGTGGAGCACTCCCCCCTTCCAGTCAGCCTCTCTCCAGCCCCTCCCTCCGCAAGTCCACTACTGACCATAAGCCAAGGGTCATGTTCACAGGGGTCATTGACCAAAAGGGTGAAAAGGTGAGGTTTTAAATTAAGTCTTGAAGACACAAAGAGTGGAGACATTCTAAAACTTTTCTTCTGGGTATATAGTGACTTACTTTATCAATTTTTTCAAACCAAGAACAAAGGCAATAAAAAAAAAAGAGTAAAAATGATAAGCAGAGTTTAAGGTTGGAAAGTGCATGCATATATAAAGCTAGGAAATTACAATTTCAAAAGGCATGAAGGAGGAAAAAAGAGTGAGAAAATTTATGCTACATTCTTTGAATTTGAAACAATATGAAACCTTTTCTATTGTATGAATATCTGATTTAAGTGTCTGGCATTTTTTAAAGTTTTGCTCTTAACCTTTTCCATTTCTTTCCAGATTCTGAAAGATTTAGGTGGTGAAATAGCTGCCAATATTCAACTATGTACCCATCTTGTCACTGATAAAGTAAGTCTTTGGTAGCTTTTATAATGAATGATACGTTTATTGTTTTGAATTATATTAACTATTTTTGGGTTTTTTTTTGTTAGACTGTATGCTGATCAACATTTTTAATCCTTGTCACCAAACATGGAGCTCAAACCCCTAGCATACAGAGCTCAAAAGTTAAAACAAGAAAGATAAAATGAGCAGCTTTTAAATAACTTATCTAATTTTAAACTTTTTACTGTTCACAAGCTCAATACTCTGCTTTAATCAGTATTGTAAAACTGCAAATCACGGCATTCATTTTTTGCTCTATCATCCATGATCGTATGATCAAATTCAAGATCTCCCTCAAACCCAGCAGCATCAGTTGATTATTTCTAAACCATTCTGTTGGTTAATGTTCTCAGTTACTGAATATACCTTGTGAGTGATGTGTTTGAACATTCAGATTCGGAGAACAGTCAAATTTCTAGGAGGCTTGGCCAAGGGAGTCCCCATTGTCACACCCTTGTGGCTTGAAAATTGCAAAACTGCTGGCACCTTTCTAGGTGAGACTTTGGCAATTTCTCTTACTTTCTTCTTTGGAAATGGTTGTTTTGTGTTGTGGACTTTTTATGTGTTTTTGCAGTGGGGAATGTTTGACTATCTATACTATTACTAATGGAATAGTGAAGAGTTGCTGAATGATATTGAAGGTTTTCACATTTTTTTACTTTTAATTTAATTTATATTTGTTGTTTTGCTTTGTGGGGTTTTTGTTTGTTTTTTTGTTTTGTTTTGTTTATTTTCATGGAAGGCAATTGTCAAACAGGCTAATATTTTACTGATAAAGTAAAGCAGAAGTTATCAGGAAAAGACAGGAAATAGAAAAGGTGACGTGGCCAAAATACTCTTTCTCTTACTGTTGACATTGTATTTTTTTTTTTCATTTTTTGTTTAAATTCATTCCGTGTACATTTCTTGTTATTTGTAGAAGTATTCAACCTTGGATAATCAATACAATGATGGTTTAATGAGAGTGATTGAATCTTAACTCCATCCGGTGCAGATGGTCATCCTTTTCTGGTGTCAGACCCAGTTGTGGAAAAGCAGTTCAGCTTCAACCTGACAGCATCTATCACCAAAGCACAGACAAGCGGACCGATTTTCCAGGGCTGCAAGATCCATGTAACAAAGTCTGTTAAACCTGACCCAACGCAAATGAAAGGTTGGTGAACGTGACAAAGAGTTGAAAGAGTTGTTGATGTTTCAATTTCTGGCTAGTGTGTGGGGTGCCAATAAGTTTAAGTTTTCTGAACATTTTAAAAATGAATAATCATTGCATTTTCATATTCACTTGTGACATCTAACAAACCCAATCAAACTAAAATATCTCTGACATTTAATAGGAGGAATACAAAGGAAAGGCTGTGTTCCTTATGCTGTAACCTTAATGAAAAACTTTGTTGTTTTTTTTTAACCCTTTTCCTTCAATTGCATATGATTTAATTATCAACCTGTTTCTTCTTGTTTTTTATCTATTTCAGACATTCTGCTATGTGCTGGAGCAGAGGTAAATGTTTCCTTTTTGTTGTTTTGTAGTTTCTAATTTTATCTCTTAACTACTTACTTATTTTATAGTTTAAAAAGTGAAAGAAATGTTTTTAATTATGAGAAGTGTAAGTTATGTATCTTCAAAGACTTTAATTGTTGAGGACTTTTGAACACATTTTTTTTTTACATCGATAATGCAAAATGGATATATATTCTTTTGAAGTGCATAGGTTCACACGTAGAATAATATTAATACCATCAGACTTACAAAACTCTAAATGTGGGTCTGAAAACATAAAATATAGAGGCTGCTACTTCTTATTAGCTCTCTGAACTTTAAAATGATTTATTCTGTCTGTATTTGCATGATGATGATCTAGTAATGTTTCAACAGCAATCAGATGGGTTTTTAAAAATATTTTTGTAAAGCCAGTTCTCTATTATCCTGGGAGCAGTTGGTTTCAATATCAATCTGCTACCAAGTAATTGAGATGCCATATATTATTTGCACAGAGACAGTGATTAGACTGGGCATGTTATAAGAATTTAATTCAAATCTAGAATAAAGTGAAGTAAATTAGAAAGGGAAAAAAAAATTAACTCTTACCCACTTTTTTGTACCCTTTTTTTTTTTTTTTCAAAGTTTCTGCCCAGAATGCCAACCAAAGTAGGTGAGAATGTCGTGGTTGTTTCTTGTCCTGAGGATGAGAAACTGTGCAAGCCTGCTTTGGGTGCGGAGATTCCTGTTGTGTCTGCTGAATTTGTTCTGACGGGCATCTTGCGTCAGGAGGCAGATCTCAGTGCATATCCTTCGATTTGAAATTCCACCACAAATTATAATGATAATTACTTATGATGGCATTTTAACTGGACATTTCAGTCTGAACAGTTTAAAGGTTCTCTCTTCTTTTTTTTTTTAGCTTTAAGGATTCAAAACCTATTCGAGACTGTGACTCTGAATTTGTTTCATTTGTTTATTGCAGGAGCTAATGATATTATAATTTTTTTTTATAAATTTTGTTCAAGAATGATCCACGAAACACTCAAGCTAAGTGCAAATGTTAAGCTGTGAGCGTTGCCAGTACTTTGAAAGATGTCAAGAAGGATTCGAATGAGCTCACTTCCCGCTTCTGCTGTCTGACCTACAATCCGAGCCATTGTTGTCGTGCCTTTGGGTAAGGCACTGTAGTAAACTTAACACATCCGATCAGAAATGGATGTAAAGCTCAGAGTCAGAGGTCCCCTTCAGAGATAGCAATGTTTTCTATGCAAGCATGCTCATAATATTATGTACAAGTTATAACATGCTCGCTGTCCACCTGGGTGTCTCTTCAAGCATCCTCGGAATCTGTGCAAGTTATAAAGTGCTCGTTGTCCACCTTGGTGTTTTAAAATGCTCAGAGCATGGTTATGACCATGGATGAGTGCTGTATAAATGCTATTTTGGGTTTTTGACTTTTTTCAAGAGAGCTGAGTTTTATAAATGTAGCGAATTATAACATACAGAAGACTTTTTTCTTGACTCCTCTCACTCACACTCTATTCAACAAGGACCAGCAAACAGCCTCCAAAGCAAGATCAAAGAAACGCTAGTAAGGATTTGATACTGTACTGATATATATTGTTCCTTCCTCGTGTGAAGGCATCAATACTTTTGTCATTTGTAAAGCTGCATTTTATTTTCATGTGTGCTGGTTATACACTTGTCATTGCAAGTTGTGCTCACTCCACTTTCACTGTTTGTACCTGTGCCCCTCTCTACTTTCAGTTTGTACCCTTCGATTGTCCAATTCTATCTGTCTGTCTGTCTTTATCTCCGCTCTCTTACCCTCTATTCTAAATTCTTGTATGTTTCTCAATTCTTACATTCTCTCTAAAGGTTCTCTCCCTATTTAATTTTTTTTTTTTAAGTTTATATTATTATTTTTTAAATTTGTGAGTATATTACCATATCATTTTATATCGAAAATGCTATCACATGCATATATCTCTCTTTTCAATTCATTGCATTTATTTTTTTTTCCCCCTCTTTTTTGTTTAATATAGGTATGTCTATGTTAAGGGAATTCTGTCACAACGGGGCAACAAGTGCTTTGGTGATTCCCTCACCGCAAGATCTGGTAACCAAGGTGTGGAAGACATCGTTTTGCTACAACTATTTGTGACCCTGTGACAGTGCATTGAGGATGGCAGATTTTCTTTTCAAATTTCAGGACTTAAACATAATGTAACATTTAAAGTATGTACTTGGTTACAAAAATTCCACAGGCGGATGGTGGGAGTCCCTGGTGGGCATGTCTACTTCTTTTACTTTTCTTTTACTCTAAACTATCATCTTACTTTTTTCCCCTTTTCTGTAATGTCCTGTTTTTGTTATTTTGTTTGCAACTCACTCAATGGTCATCCCTTATTAATCTTTCATGCCAATGTTGAACATAGACTATTATTTTACCTCTCAGTACAAGATATAAACAGCAACAATGGCCAATAAAAAGCAAAACAAACCCAAACCCAAACAAAAAAACTAATATGGAAAGGCAATTTGAAAATCTGACATGATAATCATGAAAATGATTAAAAGTTTTTATCATCTGATTGATGTCTATGGTCTTATGGATAATAATAATACATGGACCTGTTTCAATGCGATCATTTTTCTGATTTTACTTCCACCACGGAATGTCCCTCTTTTTTGGGGTGAAATGTCCCTCTTTTTTGAAGAGTCGAGGTTGGCAGCTCTGCTTATTTCATGCCTTTTGATACACAACTGCAGGTTCACAAGTTAAACATACTGAGTACTTTTGTACACAAAGGGGTTTTAAAGATCCTGGGTCTTCCTGGACCATAAAGCTGTTATGGGTGATGGATGGTTGATTGCCAAACAAAACAAAAGTTCCAAGTCTGTCACGGATATTGTGCAGCAATGGCTGAATGTGGTTTAGCTTGTGTTCTTCTTTAAAACTTTCAGTGTGTGTACCTTTGATAAAAAACCGGTTTGGGACCAATGGGAGGAGGACTTTCTTGTAATTTTGGGATATTTTTATTTGTAGACAAAACAAGTTTTATGTGGAGAAATAAAAATAAAAATCCACTTTTAACTGTGAAAAGACTGCAATTTGTCCATCTGATTTCGGAAATATATTTTTTTGGCTTTTGTTTCCAATTGGAATTGTTTTTGTTCTTAAACATGAGGCAGAGGTGGGTATCCCTTTGAGTCTCTCATTGGTTAATTTTTTTTTTTTTTAAATAAAGATTAAAGAATTCTTGTCCTGCTTTGGTGCTTTGAAAGCTTTATCAAACATAATCCATGGTTGGATTTTTGTATAAAATTTTTAGAATTGTTTTGATAGAATTCACTATATCTATTTCCACATTGAAACAACATTAACAGGGTTCAGATTTTCTTCAGAAATAAATCTTCTATATATTATATAGATTTACAATGAGAAGACAATTTTAACCAGCTGACTCTTGTTCAGAATTTTATGGTCCAATCCTCTTTATGTAAAGAATAAATATTAAATTTATCGTATCAGTTTTTAACTTTTAACCAATTGATGATTTTGTTATATTTTTTACACGTGTAAACCATAAGACAATCCAGTGAAACATTGTCATATATTTATACGTTGTAAAAATAAAACTTTTCATTTTCCGAGGGTAAATGGTACCTTGACCTAGAATTTAAATCTTTGGAAAAAAAATAAGGCAGATTAAAATGAGGTATGAGATCTTTAATTTCAGTCATCTCTTAATTTCTTTAGTTTATAGCCATTTGCTAGTTTCCCGTTTCTCTTGTTTTAATTAAATACAGTGATTTACATGTAGTAAACAGCAATGTCTTTCAAACTTGAGGGGTGGGGTTTTCCTTTTTTATATTTTATTATTCTATTTTATTAATTGTTTTTTCAGGGGAGGGTGGTGAGAATGGTATCCTTGATACTTATTTTGGTTGTTTTAGTCTTGCAGATGTACATTGTATTCCTGTGAGATACGGATATTGTCAAACTTTGAGACACTGTTGATCGGTGCATGAACGTTTTGTGAAAATAAACAAAGAAACTAATTTCTTATACATCAATTTTCTTTATTGAATTTGCTCACTTTGGCAGGCATATCACCCACTCTCCCAGAACTCTTTATCTACAGTAGAGCATGCTTATAAAGAACACTGTAAAAAGAACTGATTGTATAGAGAGCATATTTTTAAGCACCAAATAAAGACTCGATACATAAATTAAATTTAGCATTTATATAGCGCTTATCCATGTTCATCACCAATCTCTAAGCGCTTTATAATACCATATCCCTGACATATATAAAGAATGACTTATACAAAGCAGTTTAGAATTTCCCAAGCAGTTCTTTACATCAGTGTTCTACTGCATATATGTTGATTCTATTTAAAATTGATACTGTGAAAATAAGTGGCATAATTGAGTCACGCAAGTTGAAGAATGCAATTTACCATGCATAGCACGCATCCATGAGTAATTCTCTTATCTTCTTCTTCTTGATAAACAGAAGTTTTCAGCCTCCACAACACAAAAAGGAATATTGATCATGTGAACAATTTACATATTGCATGTTGTGCTCTTGGGTTCCTGCTCATGCATAACGCAAACAATTTCAATTCAAAATTTGTTCATGGATGCTTTTTAAAAGGCTTATATACTCTATTCTGTTCACTTGTCTTTGCAAAAGGCTGCACATTGTGTGTGGTTGGTGGGTGTCCCTGGTGGGCACTTCCACTTCTGACTTCTGTTTCTTTTCTTTTACGCTGAAACTATCGTCATACTTTTCCCCCTTTTCTGCAATGTCTTGTTTGGTTTTCATGCCTTTTAGTACATAAATGAAGGGTCACAAGATAAATGTACTGAGCACTTTAGTACACATAGGGGGTTGAAAGATCTTGTTCTTCCTGTACCATAATGCTTCTTTGAATAATGGCCATTGCTTAATTTTGTTTGGAGAGGTGATATTTTTTGTAATTGTACTTCATCTCTCCGTGGTGTCAATATGTTTTGAGATGTTATATTTATTTTTTAGCGCAAATCATCTCTCTACTGTTCGCAGTTTGATCTATTCCCTCTTTGAACTAATTCTATCATCTTACTTTCCCCTGGGCTTCTCTATGACCCTTGTGTGTCGTGGGGCCCCAAAACCACCAATAAACAAACAAACAAAGCAAAAGAAGAATGAAGTACTTATCCATCTTTGACATCGTATATTATAATTATAGACTGTGCTTTCCATAGTTGCCAATTTTACCTGATTCCAAGAAGCACTGTCACTGTTATGGACAGCAAAAGAAAACTTTTCTTTGAGCATTTAACTGGCACCTAAGGAGAAACCAAAAATGGAGAAAAATAGCTTCTCTTTGGTGAATATAGTCATCATGACATGAAAGAAGTATGGGAAGGCTAAAGTAAACAAAAAACAACGAAAACAAAAAAGATATATATATATATATATATAAAACAACTCTTATTTATCCTATGGGGAAGGTATTTTTGGGTCTGTACCAAGGCAGCGCCTCAGTGAAGTGTGGTTGGTCTGATGGTTCCGCCAGGAATCGAACCCACTCTCCTCAGCATGGGATTCCGGCGTTTTACCGATTGCGCCACCGTGCTCAGAATTATTAAAACAACAAATAACTAATGTCATGTTTGAATTAATGAGACAAATCATGAATGTGTCCCACATGTGATGCCTCTTCTCTAGAGACCAATCAGTATCAGGAAGACAGGGCTCTTTTACTTCGGCTGATATTCCAAGCAAAATCCTCATTTTAAGTACACGTGACATTGTCTAGTAAAGGATTATAAGCGTATTGTAATCGGTTAATATGCACCGTGATTCCATATTATGTCTACTACTTTTCACTGTGGCAACTAAAAGAATTGGCTTATTTTTTTCTTTTCTTTTATGAACTAAAATAACTGATTACCTTTTGTACGTCAGCTTCCATCTTTTCTGATCCCACAGTGGTCTGTACTAAGTAGCATTTGCATTTGGATTATGTTTCACATTGTAAAGGCGAAAACACAAAAGCTAAGGTTAACGAAAATATGTAGTGCACTTACACATCCTTATATGGTTAATTAGGCTGTGCTAATTACGAATCATAATTTGGACCAATTTCACCGACAACCGTCGATAATGCTCAATGCATCCCATCATAGTTAAAGCATGGCGTTGGATTTCCGGGATTTGACCGAGGACAATTTCAAATTACAGTATGTGCCGTAGCAGAATGACTGATGATCGCGATCGTAGACAACTTATGACAGGTTGAAACCAGCATCACAAAATAAGACAAGATCCGATCAGGTTTCTTATTTCTCTGAGGGAAACATTAATCTGTTATTTGATTTATTATTATTATTATTATTATTATTCTATTTTTTAAATTTAAAAAAAACACTGCATACGAAGAAAATGTATATTTAACGATCTCAACGTGTTTTTCAAAAACGTTTGAATTTTGGCAACACATTATAAGCAACTTATGCATGGTCCGTTCCTTTTCTTTTACACTGAAGCTATCGTCTTACTTTTGCCCCTTTTCTGTGATGTCCTGTTTTTGTTGTCTTTTTTGCAATCCAATGGTCATCCCTTATTTTATGCCTTTTGGTACATAACTGTTGGGTCACAAGTTAAACGTATTGAGTACTTTTGTACACAAAGGGGTTTCAAAGATCCTAGGTCTTCCTGAACCATTATGTTGTGATGAGTGATCGGCATTAATAATTTTTGTTAGAAGTAGAGATGATGTTTTTTTGTCATTGGTGTCGAAATATGTTTTGAGAGATTTTTTAGGGTAAATCATCTCTCTGCGGTCTGTGATTTCATCTGTTCTCTCTTTGAACTAATTCTACATCTTATTTTCCTCTGGGATTCTCTATGACGCTCGTGTGTCGTGGGGCCCCAAAACCGCCAATTAACAAACAAACAGTGGGATAATCATCATGGATATGGAAGTAAGAGTAAGATTAAAATAACACTTTTTATGAACTCAGGAAATGAGTGAAATCACACAGTGTAAAATTGTCACAAGTCGAGCTCCGAACACAGGCATGCTTAAAAAAAAAAGATTTATTTATTGACCTCCCATTATGTGTGAGTTCCTAGAATTCAATAAATTATTATCTTATTCTCCATTTTCAGTAGTGAATCGTTAGTTATATACAGAGACAAACACTGATTTGTTTTTCAATTTCTCCATGAAAAATCCGTGATGAGAATAAAATGTCTCCGTAGCAATCTTTCTCATTTTAATCATGATAATTATCGTTCAAGAATGCACAAATGGTATTGACATTTTGACCTTTTTAAAAATGTCACGAATCACTCGGAAAATCCACACCTATCTACAATAACCCTTTAAAAATTATCATCACAGAAACATTTCAAGAGAGTAATGAATAAAGTAGATTATGAAAAAAAATAATGGAGAAGACTTAACAGGTAAAACAACACCTACTGACATAACATCAAATTAAAAACTGGTTGTTGGTACATAATATGTACATGTTGGTCGATTTTTGGGGATACAACAGTGCCCTATGTTAATCCATTCTGAATACTTAAACAAAACAAAAATCAAAAGCAACCAAAAAAAAACAAAACACCCAACAAACTTTTTAACACATTAAATATTCACATTATTAGAATTCAGGGTTCTGTCCTGAAAACGTGACGGTCGTATGCGATTGAAATTTGGATTAAAGGACCTTCCATTCGGCGACTGAAAAAGGCCTCGAGAATTTGGCCCTCGTCTTGACCTCGCTCTTTGGCTTGAACGTCTTCGGCCATCTGGTACGACGTCAGTGGGTCTTTGGCTGTCAAACGATTTCGTCGATTGTCGGGTGAACTCGGACAGACCTGTTTGACTTATGTCGTGGTTCAGTGCTGGGTTCTGGTGGATGGGTATTGAACCAAAGTTTGCATCTGGTACGCGGCCGAGTGTGTCTTGGAATGGATTAAATCCCATGTTAATTAACTCTATTAGTACTGCCAAGTCCATGTTTTCGATCGGTATGAGGATTTCATTCAGTCTTTGGTCAGGAAAGAATTGTCCGTTTCTTGGACTCTCTGGCACCATATTACCCGGTTGGTTGAAAGTTGTCGGATTTTGGTTTTGTAAGTTGATCAGATCTGGAATGAAGTTTGGGTTAAAATCTGGGTGGTTCGGGGCAACATCTGTAAACCCTGGACGGTGAATTGGTGAGTTTAAGTTTAGACGGATGATATCAGACCTTGGGCTTGGGGGAGGGTTTGAACCATCTGACGTGAATGGGTGGTCTGCTGCATGAGCTGTACTCGTTACCGGCGTAGTTGGAAATCGCTTGGGGGAAAGAACACTTCCAGTTGGATTTGTTACCCTCCCACTTACACCATTCTTGTTGTTGTTGTTGTTGTTGCTGCTGCTGCCGGTGGTGGTAGTAGTGGTGACTCCAACAGCAGCTGTCCCTGTCGAACTGCTCTGAGTACTGGGAGACGGTGTCTTGGCGAGCTCGAGGATGGCGATGTTCACTTGGATACCCGTCCAGCACCGGAAGAACGACTGGACGATTGTACATCTGTAAAAATTAAAAAAAAATAATAATGAATGAGCTGCACCATCCTCATAAGCACTGCTTTCATCATGTGTGTGTATGTGTGTGTGTTTGTGTGTGTGTGTGTGTGATGACCACGGTTCGATCCCAAATTTGAGGCTGCACGGGAGGGAAATTAAAATGAAAGAAAGGGCAATAGAACGCCGATCTCGCGTTTAGAATAGTAGGTGTGCTCAATTTTTAATAATAGTAGGGGTACTTGCCCAACAGGTACGAAGCTCGTCTCTTAATCAAAGGGTCCCGGGTTCGAGTCCCATGAACGGCCAACATTTTTCCGTTCAATTTCTGGTCGTTAGTCACTCCTCTTTAATTAAAAGCCGCCGGTTCGAGTCCCATGAAAAGCAAAAAATGACGGGCGGGTTTTCTAATCAGAAGCCACTCGATGATCCCAAGTATCGAGCATCTAGTCCTATCGGAGACGGATGATAAACAAGCAGGTCCCGTATGCACGTTGCGCACGTCAAAGAACCCTTGGCAGTTGGAAATCGAAAAGAGTAGGCTGAAAGGCCGCTGTCCGGGAAAATTCCAAATTATTCCCTCTTTATACTTACCTCATTCTATCGGAGATGGATGTTAAGCTTGGAGGTCCCTCTGGTTGTAGACAATGTTGTCTCTCTGTCTCAAACACTTTAACACGCCTAACAGGCGACTTGTAACGTCATATATGTTATATGTGCGTGGTCTACCAGAGATACGGTGTTGTGAAGCGCCCTAAGGTCTCGGCAAAAAGCGCTATGCAAATGTGTTCTTTACTTTTACTTCACTTAACTTTAATTGCAATAGTTCAAAATGAGTGGCAAAAGGCTCGTAAGGGACACTAAAGATGTCAAAGACCCATCACTACAAACCCTCTATTGTTGACCAAGGTTCCTCCTTGCTCACCTCATTTTAAATGTCTGCCCTGGTGCAGCATCACTGGGCGGAGACCAGTCAAACTCGACCTTGACCTTATCTCTCCTGCTGGTGTGGGTCATAGCAGTGTTGGCCTCTGACCTCTGGAATGATCATTGAAGTATAAAGGTGTGAAGTGAATAAGTCAGTTTCGTTGAGAAAGATTTGTAAATTGACCACAGAAGTCTACATCCGTGACATTGAAATATTATTATTTTTATTATTATTATTATTATTATTATTATTATTATTATTATTATTATCATCATCATCATCATCATCATCATCATCATC
>JBCIKM010247887.1:0-12198 GCA_039654465.1 Melibe viridis | reverse complement strand
AGAGAGAGAGAGAGAGAGAGAGAGAGAGAGAGAGAGAGAGAGAGAGAGAGAGAGAGAGAGAGAGAGAAAGAAAGAGAACAAAAAATAGCACATACAAAAAAGAAAAACCCCAAAAAACAAGATTGATCTAAAATTCATCAGATTATTGATGAAAAAAAAAAAAAAAAGAAAAAAGAAAAAGAAAAGAAACAATAAAAATCCCCCCCAAAAAACAAGTTAAAATTATTTAAAAGGCTCTTTATATGGTTGATTTTGTATACAAAATTCTTTCTTAAACAACAATATTTTAGATACAGGAACTTAAATGATATACATATGTATGACAAACTACTGTCTTTGTGATAGATGCAATAGAAATGTGAAACGCTAGAATCAAGTTCATGGAGAATTTCAATTACAAATAAATACAAGTAGTGAAAAAAAGAAAATAAAACACAATTGACACTTTAATCAACCCAATAAAATTTAACAACCCCCCCCCCACCCCCAAAAAAAAAGGATCTGCCGACTGATCTTTATGTATATAAATTATAATATGTATGACCTTGCAGACAGTTACTATAATGCCAGTTTGATGCCTTGAAGCTTTATACAGTGAGTCTTCCGTACAGAAACTACCACACAACTCTACAACTAAAACGGTCGACTATCATCCCTCTGACTCACCAGACCATGCATACACTACACTGCCACAAGCCTTAATGACTGACACCCACCACTAACACATCCATGCTACCAGCTACGAGTTTACAAAGAGGACACACACACACACACACACAGAGCATAATTAAAGTGAAACCACAACAACAACAGCAAAAATATCCCCTAACCTCCTTCATTCATCATGCCATTCTACGCATCTCAGATCATGTTGTATTGAAGACTAGCTGAAACACTTGGTGGTGGTGGTAGATGGTACACATATAACAAACACTATTATAAACATTGCCAACCCCCCACCCTCCCCCAAAAAAAAAAAAAACCCAAAAAAAACCCAAAAAACCAAAACAAATGTTTACATCCTTAATTATATGGTTCTTTTAAAGTCAATTTTATACACACATACAGCTCTTATCCGTATATTTTTTGTGCTTGAGGGTTCTTTTCAGCAACTCTATTACCTATTATGAGTAAGTGGCATTTTAGAACAGAATTCCTTTGTTCAAATCTTCAGATTCTTTGCTGTAATTCATATGAAGAAAAAAATTATACTTCAGACTGAAGCATCTCTGAAAAAAACAACAAAGAAACCAAATTGGAAAATTGAAAAAAACATAACATTATTCCATGGAGTTGAATTCATATTTGCAACACTGATCATGAGAAGTATGATTTTGAGTTCAAGCCTTATTTCTGGAATAATGTGAACATCTGTATAAAAAAAGGGGGTCAGAAAAAAAATCCGAAGTTGAACATCTTAACAGAAAAATATTTCTTGATTTTACACTGGAAAAGGACAGAGGAAGAAAAGGCAAATCAAGAACCTTGAATAAACATACAAATTTTGAAAGAACAAAAGAATGGAAAGTGTAATGTATGCTTGAATACTTTGTATGCAAAGAGAAAAAGAAAATAGAAAATATTCACTTCCTTGATCTTCAAATAAAAACTAAACCCTAACTATTCTTAGAGTTAGGCTCTTAATCATTATTGTAAGGGCTCGACTCAACAAAATAAAGAGTTCAGTTATATGTCTGCTAATCAAACAAAAGAAGGGTTTAATATCGGCTCAGCTATGGGACCTTGAGCACTACTAATTAAAAGAGAAAAAAAACTTTGTTATCATGCAATATAAAACAACAAAAACTAAACAAAGCTTACAAAGCTTGTCTTGTAAAAAAAAAAAAGTATAAACAAATCTCTTAATTAAAACAATTTTGGATTACTTTAAATATGGAGACTTTTTTCACAATGGGATGGGACAACCCATGATGAAAGGTTTGAAAAATGAATTAAAAAGAAAATAACATCTTCAGACCCCATCCTTTTCATCGAGCACTCCCCTTTCTGACAATTGTTTAAACTACTTAGATGTCCTCCATTATCTAAATATTCACTTTATGTGCTTTGAGGTAATAAAGGCTAAACTGAAAAAAAACAAAACAAAAAAGTAGAAAAAGAAGAAAATTTAAAATTACTTTCATAAACTGAGCATCGTAGAAAGGATTGGATTATTCATTAGATTAAGCAATGCCAACAGGAATTACCCATGTTGTCCAAGATAGCAGTTTGTTGTGAATCCTTGTACAACAGATATGTTGTAAATCCTTTGTGCTCTAACTAGTCAGAGTAATGTGTGGTAAATACCTTGTCTAAGAGGATCCAAAAGAAAAAATAGAAAGGAAAAACTATGGACATTTACATGGCGCTCATTCACTGTCATTACCATACTCTGAGCACTTTACAATACTATATAGTAGAGCAAAAGCGGGACTCATATGCGGATTGTTTGGGCAGTGGGAGTAATGTGTTATCCACCATGCCACGCACTTCTTCTGCACACCAAGTACTTACAGTATGAATGATCAATTGAGTAAATTGAGAAATTTTGAGCCCGTAGTTTTCTGACTCCTGCCTTTCACTTTCAGGCATTTTTCCTCACAAGCTGGCACTTATACTTCCCTCCCTCCCTCTACAAAAATAAATTCATAAAAAACAAACAAAAAACCTACCTAAATCAAACTGGCAACCTGTATTAGATCTCCTCATACTATAGACTGGGTGCATAAAGGTCAAGGGAAAGAGAACTGTTATGAGGAAAGGAACAAAGCATGACGACTAGTAGTACGGCAGTGGTAATATCTGCCATCACACTTCTGGTTGAACTCTCCTGGGTCCTCAAGTAGCGTCTCCAACTTAGAAACAAACACAGCCAAACATGAGGCGTTGGTATCAGTAAATCCTGCTTCCTCCTTTCCAACGAAAGTAAGGGTAGACAGACAGACGTATGGAGAGAGGGAGACAGACTTTGACGGCAGACCCTCATTTTTCTCCACGCATGTCCACAGGCTGAATGACACTGGTCAGGCGATGTACGTACGACTCCATATATTTTTACATGCGTACAGGAAATTGGCCTGTTGGTCAGTCACTAACTCTTGACCGAGGCTCGAGAGGAGGCAATGTGCGTGAGGGGGTTCAACGCACTGAGTCTGTCCAGGTGGTCTTTAGGTGTGTCCAAATGGAATTTGAGATAGAGAACGTCTTTCGGCCAGTACATGGGCATTTTGGTGTTCATTTCTTCCACAGGGATGAAGGCTGGATGGCCAGTGGCGATGCTGGCCTCCTCCAAAGGGCGCCGGGCGGCAATTTCTTGAGGGTCAAAACGGACCACCTTGATGTAGTGTTGTTTGAAGTCAACTTGGTCAACCAGCATGAAATGGAGCTGGCATGTCAGAATGAAAAAAATAAATAAAGACATTTAAAGGTAAATAAATTAATAAATAAAATTTTCTTTTTTCACATGAACAATTTTATTATTTGTATTTTTGTTTCAACTGAATTATGAAAAATTGTTACCATAAATTGGCAAAAAGCCACATGAACTACCTTAAAAACCAGGTCTCTTTATAGAATTATATACGTTAGAACAGTCCAATGTACTTCTTCTTTTTCTTCTTCAATTATATTGACTGACTCATTGAGACTGAGTATTACTTTTGATGCATGTGCAAGACCCAATCAGAGCAAATTAGATCCCTATGGACTGTAGGAAGAGCTGCTTAATACCTTGATCTAAGTGTCATCCAACAATAGCACACCCAAGCTTTGTCACTGATCCAAACAAGAATTATATATAGGGTGCGTGAAAAAAAAAAGCCCCAAAACCAGAGCACTAAAAAACTGGATCATAATTAATGTATTTTAACAAAACTTGGCACAAGCGATGATTAACAATTTAATTTTACATGCGCAACGTTTCAATCTACTGCGGTCATTGACAAGTTAGAAATGAACATTTTATTAAGACTATGTGAGAATGCCCATATCATAGACTTCAAGACATGACTCTGAAGAAGGCATTTTGCACAAAGCTTTACTGAAGCCATGTTGTTGATTTTATAACCCTGAAAATTCATGGACAAATCGTTTTTGTAATTTTTTTTTACTGTACAAACATAATAAATCTGTATCTATTGTACTTTTTTTTTAATGGTGTCTCAAAGTAGATAGACGAATTGTCACAGAATATCAAACTCAACACAAAACTTAAAAACCTACGTTAGAAAGAGGAAACAATCTCATGTGGAAAAAAAATCCAAATTTAACACAAGTCAAATCTCATTACAATCTAGATCCAAGTGTCATGTCTTTCAGTTAATGATAAGTTCATTTTGGTGCCATTGTGTTTAATACAAATGATCTGAATCAACCAGGTGTGTATAACAATGTTGGTCATGTAAAGATGAAGTGATTCTGAAGTCTATGATGCGGGCAATTTCGGGTAGTCTTAACAAAGTGGCCATATATAAATATAACTTGTCGATGATCGCAGTGCATTGAAGTATTTCAAATGTTAAATTAAGATGTTGATCATTCATAATGCCGAGTTTTGTTAAACTATATTAAAAATAACATGATTTTTTACCACACTGATTTTGGGCCTTTTTTTTTTAAATGCACCCAATATATCCTCTAAATCAGCCCTATCCTCAACATAATATTGTTCAACACACTAGAGATTAATACAAACACACAACTTTCAATACACTTTCTTCCCCCCCTCCCCCACCCCGCCCCCCACCCCCTGAAAAAAGAAAGCATCACAAACCGTTGGGTTGTATGGCCACAGCAAGAGATCGTCATTGGATCCACGAACAATCTGCACATACAACGATACATTCCTGCCCTTGTGGGTGCCGTCGCCATTGGGGTACAGCTTCAGCCGCATGGAGTAGCCGCCGGGGCTAGAGAGGAAGATTGGGGAGCAGATCATCTTCTTTTCCCCTTGCACCGCATTGCGTCTGACCTGGCCGTAGCCTTTGATGATCCAGGTAAACAGGCCAGAGCCCTCGCTGACCAGCTGACCACTCTCCTGGTCGTCCAAGGGTCTCTGGGAGAGCTCAGTAAACTTCTTTTCCAGCCGCACCACTCTTGTTAAGAGATCCTTTGAAGAAAAAAAAAAAGAGAAATAAATAAAATCTTTCATTACTATTACTAAAACGGAACAGGACCCCAATATGATACACGGGTTCCAGTGAATGAAGCTGAATAAACCTGTAAACCTGGTCTTAATTGTCAACCAAAAACCAATTTTACCAACAAACATTATGAATGTGCCTGCGTACGAACTTATATTACCACCAAAATGATAAAGATGATGATGATGATGAAGGCAACAGGTAGGTGATTAAGCCACTCCAGCAACTGACCTCAATCTTAGCATAGCAGTCCATCAGCCTGGTCTCTGACTTCTCCATGCCTCTGCCTAGGGCCTCCCCTTTGGTGATGCAGCGCAGGATCTCAGAATGCAGAACGGACATCAGGTCCTCATGGAGTTTCAGCTTCTGACGGTCTTCATGGATGAAGTCTGTGTGGAAAAATACATTGCACATTTAAAAAAAGATATTGCCTTCCATTCAAAAATAAGATTTTAAATTTAATTAATATAGAAAAAAAATTCAACATGATTTTATCTATGAGTGTATTGCCAAAAAAAAACAACAAACTAACAAAGCCCACCACCACCACCAAAACTAAACCTCTGTGTACCAGTGAACAGATTTTTTAAAAATTTCAAAATTCTCAATCGGGGAAGTACAAAACCTAGGGAACTTTTCATCAAGAGGCTTGTGGGTACATATAAAGGTGGTCAAAAGCACGTTCTCCAGGAATATTTTGAAAACTTTATACAAAATGGACTTCTGAATGTTTCAAATTTATAGAATTCTGTTGGCATATGGAAAACTGGGTAACCCTGCAATGACACAACAAAAAAAAAAATAGAAATGATCTGTCATAACAAAAATAAACTTTAAGAATAGCCTATAAATTAAACAAAAATAGACCAACACAAACGACAGCAAAATGGTCCAAGAAGACCCAGGATCTTTAAATCTGTGTGTAGAAAAGTGCTCAGTGCATCTAACTTCTGATTCTGAACCTAAGAACCAAAAGGCATGAAATAGGGAATGACCTCTGATACTCAAACAAGACCAAAAAACCCAGAACAGGACACAAAAGAAAAGGGGGAAAAAGTAAGACAATAGCTTCAGAATGAAAGATAAGAGAGAGGAGTAGTGACTTAACATGAATAAATATGTGGAATGTATGATGAGAGGGCACCCCCTACCTGACTGGGCTCCATCTCCTTGTGTCCTCTCCACCACTTCAGGCTTACTGGGGGCGTCTGGGGGAGAAACACAGGCAGATGCCTCTGGATGACTCTGCTCTCCACTGGAAGCAGTGGCGGAGAATGATGAAGAGGCTTGCGTCAATCGAGCTAGTTTCTGTTCTAGAGCGGTCAGATTATGCCCGGTCTTCTCTACCTCATGCAGAAGGAAATGAATGTGTTTGGCTAGGTTCTCGTCTCGACAGATGTGAGCCAGGTATTTGTCCATTGTTAACTGTTGAATTAATTTAAAAAAAAAAAAATATATATATATTTTTCAAAATTAAAAAATGATAAAATGCAGACAAATTAAAAGCAATAATAATTATGCTCTTAGTTCATTCCGTGCCTCCCATCCACCAAAGTCGCCCTAGGACTGGCAACCGTAATCAATTATTTCAAATGTTATTAAAACATCACAGAATATTTCTTTAGTTTAATGATTTTTAATGCACTCACAGAACTTAACAGTTCCAAGCAAAGGCTCTACTGAACTGTATACCTTCCTACTTGAAAAGTCAGAAACATGTCAAAAATTGAAAATTTTGAGTCTTTTTCTTTAAAAAAAAAAAGGTAATCTAAAAAAACTCTGTGTGACACAGAGTGGTGCGATCACAAACAATTTAGGCAAGAGTTCTCCATCTACTAGCCATAATCCTACTTTGCTTCATTTTTGGGTTCAAATCAGGAGCTGATTTGGAACACACCTCTGAACGAATCAATGTGACAGTGACAACCATCAGTTCTTTATTCTAGAAATCTGATATCGTTTGGTCGAGCACAGATCTCCCCCCCCACCCCCTCGTCTATTGTTGTAGCAGGATGTGGCTTATTTGTTTTAATTTAATTCAGTTTGAAATTCACGAATTACTTTTCAGGATATTGCAATTTAATTTGCTTTATCATTTTACGAATAATTTATAAAGAGTGCGAAGCTTTCTCACAGTCTGGAGTTATTTTTTTAATTTTGTCTTTAAAAAATCATGATGTACCCATACAAAAAGAAATAATTTAATCGCACAAAAAAACAAAAAGCAAAATAAAATAAAAAAGTCAATAAAATACACATCACCTTTTGCATGTCAGACAATGACAGAAATCATACTCAATCCATTACAAAATGAATTCTAGTCAGCAACTGCTGACAGCCGTCAATGCTGGAGCTACAAACAGCAAAAAATGATCAAAAATAAATAAATAAATATTGATTCTTACTTTGACATTGCAATCAGGATACGGACATTTGACTGCACGATTGACACACTCTGATTCTTCATGGGACCTCAACTGTAAAACACAAAAATCAAGTAGAGAGTAGTTATCTTAAAAGACTCGTTTTCATTGTGTTCACATTGGTTTAATAATAAAAAATATGATATTCATTTAAAATCTCACTCACAATTTATACCTGCCATAGGATTTATCCCCCCCCCCCCCCCTAAAAAGAATAGGACCAAACACTTTTTTTAGATCAAGGTTGAATTATCTGATAAAATTTCAAAAAATAGATGTAACTTTGCACTTTGTTTCATACAGAAAAAAATACAAAAGAAAAGAAAGAAAATGTTTTAGCTTCAAACAGAAAAACTACAAAAGAAAAGAAGGAAAAATCCCTTTTGGCATTGCGTTACATCAAATAATAAAAGAGATCAGAGCCTGAGACTATGGGATTCACGTACTTCTAAATTTCCTTTCTTTTTTTTTTCTCGATTGTCTTTTTATAAAAATATTTTTGACTCATTCAAAACAATCCTTATGATGAAGTCTTTATCATTAACTTTAAGGACAACATTTACGAATAATAAATACTTCCAACCCCACAAACTATTCCATATGAGATATCTTCATAAAAACTACACCATACAGCATTGCATGGTTTCTAGTCACAAGTTCAAATCACCTTCTGTCTCTCCACTGATGTCTGACATTTTTCACACTTGATCAAGTATTTCGGACATTCTTCTGTATGTTTCTGGGGAAAACAAAAAATAATGAAGACAAGAATTTAATTATAAGAATTTCTATAGCGCCTAAATCTGCTCTGAGGTCACAGCCACTAACAGATAAATGAAAGGCTGTGGTTACAACACGATGCTGGCATCGATTTAGACAAGACTGCATATTTGAAAAGTTGGCTCTCAGAGGTTATTTTCATTATAATAATACACGCCTGAGAGGCAACTTGTATCACCATAATAAGATACATTATGTAAGGTGTCTGCTACGGATATGGAGTTGTTAATGCTAAGAACATGGTGATGAGTGTTAATAAATGCCATATAAAAGCTATACTTTTTACCACCAATCACAATCATTGTAATTCATTCAGAGAGCTCTACTTATGACGACCAGTCTGCATAAAAACAGTAATTTCAATGGTTGAAAAGAGGAAAGTAATTACAAATCACATAAAAGGGGGGGGGGGGGGGGGGTTCTTCTTTGATTGCTTGTTTTTTGTTTTGATGTTTAGGTGGATGGACAGTTTTGTTTGTTTTGTTTTTGTTTGTTTTGTTTTGTTTGTTTTTGTGTTTTTTGTTTTTGTTTCTGCTGTGTTTTTTTGTTTTTGTTTTTCCTACTTCTCCTACCACCCCCACCTTCTCCTCCTCCTACTGCTGCTACTGTTTCTCCTCCTTCACCCTCCTCTCCCTCCTCCCCTCTTCTTAATGCTCCTCTCATCCCCCCCCCCCAATCCTCCTCCTTTTCGTCCTTCTCCTCGTCCTCCCCCTCGTCGTCCTCCTCCCTCTTCCTCCTTCTCGTCCTCCTCCTGCTCTTCCATCTCCTCCTCCTTCTCCTCCCTCCCCTGCTTCTCCTCTTCCTCCTCCCCTCCTCCTCCTCCTCCTCCTGCTCCTCCGCCACCTCCTTGTGCTCCTGCTTCTGCCTCCTCCTTGTCCTCCTCCCTCCCTTGTCGTTATCCTCCTCCTCCTCCTCCTCTTCCTCCCGACTGATTTCTTCAAACTCTAATTTAATCCCTTTTCCACACCAGTCTTGAGTCAATATCGCTAAGTGTCATTCTCCAGAACTTCTTAATTATGTATTAATTTATTTGTTTGCCCATCATGACAACCTTTTCCACATCCTGTCAGCATCAGTAAACAGGTCCATCTACGAATTTCATTACGTAACCGTACCGTATAGTGACAATTAAAAAAAATGACAAGTTTTGTAACAATGCATCATTACAATTTAATAGACGCAGAAAAAAACACTCATGCCGTTCGATGTTTCCTCGACACCAATGTGCCGTGCATGCGCATGTACCCTGGACACAGAGACTTCTCTCTTCTCATTGTGTCGCCGGGTGTGACCTTCAATGTTTGCTCTTTTCCTCTCTTAATTTTGAAAAGATATATGTACCTATATGTGTGTAAAATGTTGTAATGATATCCTGTTGCTGGCCCTCGTATCAATAAGTTATGTTGTGCTTGTGTCATTGCAAACTGTAATGAAACTAACAAGAAATCAATCAATCGCAGCAGTGACTGAAGAAGCAAATAGACTCCTGACATCAAACAGTGACACTGGTTCTTCAATACTTCAACGATTTAATTTCGCTTTGCAGACCTCTGGAGATACAATAATAATAATAATAATAATAATTTTTCTTTCAATTTCACTCGCAAACTTCTTGCCTGCAACATTTGCACGTACCTGATACTGTTTCCAGGAAAACAAACAAACAAACAAACAATAAGAAGAAATCTGGCAGAGAGGTAAGGTGCTTGCCTCGCGAAAGGTCCCGGGTTCGAGTCCCATGAACGGCGAAAGTTTTGCCGGTCAATTTCTGCTCGGTTGTCACTCACTGGTGCCATAGAGGTACAGACCCCTCTCAAACATCAAAAGCTGCGGGTTTGAGTCCTGTGACCCCCCCCCCCAGCAAAAAACAAAAACAAAACAAAACAACAAAAAAAACCAAAAAAAAAAACAACCCAGAAAGTAATAAATAAATGGCAGGCCGTTTTTCTTGTCGAAAGCCACTCCCTAGTCCTAATTGAGGAGTTCGAGCATCTAGTCCCATCGGAGATCGACGACATACTCCGAGGTCCAGAAAACCATTGGCAGATGGAAATCGACAAGAGTTGGCCGCAAGTACAGATTAATTCCTTCCACGGATCTTCATCAGTTCAAAGAAAGACGAGGCCTCTGTCTTTATTGGTCTGCGATGTGTCTTATTTGGATATCACCAGACCCTAGCAACAAGGCCAATAGAATAATCTTGTTGGTATCAGTATGGACATCGGCATCGTCAAGGCAGATGACATACAAGGCCTAGATTATCGATACTTACTACAAGGGGATACGAGTACATTTCATCAGCGTCCAGAAAAATTGTAGTGTGTTATTTTTATTTATTTATTTTTTTACGAAAAAAAAAAGTATTTGCTCTACCGCAATTTTTCCCCTTTGCAGATTAAACTAAGTTCGCGCTGCAGGAATATACGTTTTCGTTTTCCTCTATTTGACATTTGAAGGATGTAGTTTGTTGTTGTATCAGTCCTTTAAAAAATTTTTTTTTGCTCCTCCTGAAAAGCAGTCACTTTAACATATTGTTACAGTTTTCCTGGACGGCGACAATTTGACATTTATTCCTGATTACAAAAACATCAATAGAATGTCCACAGAGAGGGACAGAGAGCAGAGCGTGAAGTCGGGTGAAGACACAACTCCTGGATTATCGATACCACTTATACCGCAAAGAGATACGATACATTAAACAGTTTCTCCTCAGTACAAAAAAATGTCTATAGAATAGAAGGTCCACGTAGATAGAAGTACACAATTTCTCTGATAGTAGTTGTAGTTTGATTTGCGAGGTACCCACGTAATATGATGAAAATAAATCACACTCATTTTGCAATTGTTGCTTTCATTTTATTTATCCTCCTCCTCCATCCCCTCCTCCTTCACTTCCTCCTCCTCCTCCTCCTCCTCCTCCTCCTCCTCCTCCTCCTCCTCCTCCTCCTCCCCATCATCATCATCATCATCATCATCATCATCATCATCATCATCATCATCATCGACGACGTCACCATCATCAACATCATCTTCATCAATATCATCATCATCGTCGTCGTCGTCGTCATCTTTGTCGTAATCGTTGCTTTCTTCGTTTTTATCATCAAACCAGTGCATGACTATTTTACTGGCCATAAAAAAGAAGACCCTAAAGAGCTTCATTGAAAGAAACAACCATTGCACTGATATAAAATGGAATGCACTTAAGCAGCAGGCAAATTTGTTGGAATAAGGTTAAGTTTTATAAACCCGTTATTAACAGGGTGAAAAACGAATAAAAAATAACCAATCTGAAAGGGTTAAAAATCGAGATCTGGGAAAACGCAGAATTTCAAATCAAAATGTTGTGTTGACAATCAGAAAAATGCCAACAAACTGTCCGTTGCAAAAATGAAGGAAAAATATTTAAAACCCGAATAAAACTCTTTCTTCCAATTTAGATTAGGAAGACAAGCTCAAATGGCCATCATTCACTCGAAATCACTTTGGTTAGTTGAGAGAGGAAAAATCAAGAATCTCGCAAAAGGCGTCTATATCAGGTGGTGTCTGTAAATATTAACATTGCTTAAGTACACGCCTGCCTGTCTATGATCATGAAATTCCATTAGCGAAATAGCTGTTACCAGCAAAATGTTGATTTAAATTGAAAAAAAAATATTTGTAGTAATCAAAGACTCTTTGCATGGTTCTCATTTTGGTGGTAAGTAGGTGTGATAACTGGCTACTTAAAATAATGAATTCTTTGATGACGTGTTATGGAACTCAATAAATGCTTTACATTATTATTATTATTATTATTATCATTATTATTATTATTATTATTATTATTATTATTATTATTATTATTATTATTA
>JBCIKM010247776.1:0-12198 GCA_039654465.1 Melibe viridis | reverse complement strand
GTGTGTGTGTGTGTGTGTGTGTGTGTGTGTGTGTGTGTGTGTGTGTGTGTGTGTGTGTGTGTGTGTGTATGTGCATGCACCCGATATGAGTGTTACACGATTTTACCAGAGGGAGTCCATTGGGATTCATGGGGTGACTTGTTCCTCATCCAATGATGAGTGAATTTCAAACTAAATGTTAAGTTGTCTGATCAATCAGATTCGTAACCGGGACCAGGAATCGAACTCTGCATCCCTCGATCACTTGCCGGTAGACTGCCTAGAGCACTCCGTTACCGGGGCTTTTGTTTGAACCCGGAGATCATAAAGTTACTGGAAATAGTTGTACGAGTACGATGTCAAGAGAAAGACAGAACAAAGCCATTGAGTCTGCTCCCTTCTTTCATTTCTGCTGGTGATAATGATAATAGATGAGTCCATTTATGAAGGATATTGCAGTTGCAACCACTGGAATTGAATACCACTCAAAGAACATGGCGTGAGTTCAGTTCCAAGATGAGACAAATCCAAGGAATAGAAAGGACATAAACAACACACAATAAAACGAAAAAAACAAACAAACAAGAAGGCTGGCTTTGAACCATTCTCTTTAAGACAGGATGCTTGATTCTTAGCCCCGTTTGACGGCAAGCTCCTCTTTTAAATGATCGTTTTTGTCTCTGGATAGTTGGTTAGTCTCAAGGTGTTCGTTATTTGGAAGGCCAACTTGCCGTGTAACAGTCAATGGTTCTCAACCAACGGTCCTTGGTAATGTTTAGCTGCTGCTGCGCAAAAAAACAAAAAAACAAAAACAAAAAAAACCCCAAAAACAGGCTTAAGTAAGAAACAATGGCATACCCACAGTACCGAGTTGACACATAATGTGGCGGATGGATCAATGGATTCGCTCGCCCTTCCTGCAGTGGCCAGGAGATGGGTGCCATGACAGACCTTGGGTTTGAATCCCTCCCCAGACGACATCCAACCTTCCTGGGTTTTTTTTATCTCTTTCTTTCTATGGTTTTGGCACATATCGTCACTGGGTTTATAACATTATCTCTTATTGTAACCTCCATTTCCAGGACCAGCTCCTATTCTTGTCGTCGAATCAAAATGTCATAATAATTAAACGTCGTTATTCTTCCAATTTGAGATTCATTCATCAGTAAACAAACATTGCTTACTGAAGAATGTTTTCCTTGTTGTCGTTGATGCTGTAGTTAATATTATTGTTGTTTTTCTATCTTTCTTTTCGTTTTTATAATTGTTATTTTTATAGGTAAGCCTGAATTCTTTCTCCAAACCACTTCCTTCCAAAACATCAACAGCTTAATTCATGCAGTTTGTGACGATAATCAGCAAGAAAGCCCTTTGTATTTCATAATAGTTCCAAAATACTATTACATTTTTTTTTAAATAATGAGAGATATACAGAAAAATATACTTTTTACTTATTGCATCATCCCACAAGAGCAATTGAAAAAAAAGAAAACAAAACAAAAAAGATCTTGAGTCTGAGTTAAAAGAGCGCAATAAAACTCATCCTTTAATGCAATGCATTTGGAGTCAACTCTGAATTGAACCCCAGACTGTTCAAAGCATTCTGCACAAGTATGGACTCGCACTCACATGACGTTTGCCATCTTTATCGCGAAAATAGATAATGCCAATTATTTTATTTTAATTTTCTTCTCTGACCGGCGAGTTCTCGCCTGTTTGAACAATGTAACTAACATGTCTACATTACCAGGCCTAAATAACAGAATCTCTTTTAGACGAGGTGATGTTGTATGAGATTCCTTAGTTGATTAATGTATTTGACCGGCTCAACAAGATGGCTATACTTCTCCTTTGGGCTTTTCTGCATAATAATTATCTTTCTAATGAGAAACAAAACTGTTGTAATAAAGAAACGTGGTCCTTTTTTGTTATACTCTTCTGCGAATGGGAGCTTTAGTTGTGTTTGCAAATAGAGGGAGCACGCATTAATATGTATTTCACATAAGAAATGGTGATTGTCCAGTATAAGGCATCCCTTAAAAGCCCTGGCGGCCAGGTTATGACCACTGTTTTTCCAGTCAGGGATCTCAACGATCCATTTGATGGTGATTCTACGTTGGTTACCTTAGTCGACAAGAAAAATAAAATCCCATTGAACTTTTAAATAGCTTTATCTGTAAAATTAAAATTGATCCCTCTCTTATTTCTTGACTATAAAAAAAATGAAAAAAATTAACGTGTCTCCAAGCAATGAAAGCAGTAAAACGTTTGTTGGTATTGTTAAGAAGCTGTCTGTTTAATAACTCATTTTCAGCATAAATTAAATCAACATCAAACAATGAAACCGATTAAATAGGGCATCACTGCAGCGGCTTCCTGAGACAACCTAAACTTTAATTTTCTTGTTTGTCGCAAGTTACATTTGCAGAAAATCAGAAAAAAAAGATTTTCATTAATTTTGACGCGCTTATCATCTTTCATGTAGTCACAGCTTTATACCCGTGTTTCTCTATCAATAATTCATGTCTATCCTTATAGCGGCAATACAAAGGGTTATTAAGGATGAATGGATCAAACTCCATAAAATGTAAAGTGGTCTAAAGAGGCTACGAAAATGCCTCTTTCTCTAAGAACAAAGATAAACACAAAACAAAGAGTAAACAACGATGACAACAACAAAAACAGACCAACAACAACAACAACAGAGCAACAACAAAAAATGTAGCAACATTAACAAGAAAGCAACACAAGGCCTTGAAGATTATTAATTCGTCTTTATTCGGCTGAAAAGAATAATCTTTGAAAAATAAAACCATCCAACTGAGAAACCAACATTGAAAAAGCACAAAAAAAACAACACAACAAACAGGTCAAAGAAACAGCATTGTTTTATTAATAAAACAAAGAAGCCGTGGTGGTGTCACAATCGATTCATCTTTTTTGTCCTCAAAATTTCATTTCATTCTTCAAATTCTTGCATGCCACCATGATCAGGTAATATTCTTAATTTCACAATAAGAGTGGGTAGAACTTGGAATGACCTCACTTTTGCACCGACAAATTCCAGTTCTCTTGACGGCTTCAAGAATTCCGTTAATAGGACCGACTTTGTATCGACTTCGTATCGACTGCTGAATACAATAATACTCCGACAAGTGCCAATTTTCTCAAAATTGTTCTTTTTTTCTTTTTGAAACATCCCGCACAACATAACAAAATATGAGACCTTTACGCGGGTGCTTAAAACCGACCATTATGCAAAACACCGATACAATCCATTGTCGGAAAATTGCACTCACGAGTTTAATCATCATCTGTCTGTCTGTCTGTCTGTCTGGCGCTTTTCGATTTCTCGCTCTCAACGAGAAGCGCATTATTACGGTTAGTCACAATCGGATGCCGGTCAGTTCTTTCTATGCACATGTGGTTGTTTAGGTTTCTTAAGGAAAATGAGGAAACCTGGTTTGTTTTTTAGACTTCATACGTCGAGCCCCGCATGTTTTAGAACAAGACTCTCTCGGAAGGAAGGCGTGAAACCTTTTGTCAGATTATGTTTTAATCAGAAAGCATCGGGTCGAACACGTAATTTATTGATTTTTTTCTTTTATATATGTTTACTTCAAAAAGTTTCCCAAACCATATTCAGACCGTGACAGAAGTGTGATTATCAATGCTAATGGGTGAAGATTTTCTGGAGAGCAGTGGGTCAGATTTTATTGTTGAAGAATCTGATCTAGACTTGCGTGACTCTGGTTTTGCAGAAAATATCAAAAAGACTCATCAGAAAGCACAGACAGAAAACAGTGACAGTGATAAAGTATTAGCCGAGACTCAACAGCATATCCACTCACTCACTGACTCACTCAATCCCATGACCAGAAGATGATCGTCGGGGGGATGTACGGGATGCAGATGTCACAACCTTCCGCCAGTCTTTTCTAATCTCGGCCTTCTCTAGAATCCTTTCAAACGTCATGCCGGTCCACTCTTTGATATTGTCTATCTACATCTGCCAGCCCCTTCCAGGGTAACCTCTATCACATCTCTGCTGTGTCCATTGTGTCTCATGCTATGCCTAAACCAGGAATTCTTTCTTCTTTTCACCATACTGATGAGTGGTTCTTGAAGCCCTGTTCGAGCCAACACTTCCTCTAAAACACCACTGTTGGTCCTGTGTTCTGTGTATGACACTTGGAGGAGTTTTCGGTAGCTTTTGTTCTAAAATGCACATATTCTGCGCTCTAGGTCTGCTGTTAACGTCCTTGCTTCACATCCACATAGAAAAAAAAATGACAGTACCAATGTTTTTTTGTGGGTTTCTTTTACAGTTAGCAACGTTTGTTGAACAGATCCAACAATCCTGAAGACGCTCAATGCTCCATGAATGCCCACGACAACTCACAAAACAATGAAATCGGTGAAATTCCACACAAGTCCCAGCTTTGCCAAACAAGCTGTGCAACCTCTACTGCACAGACTGTCCACGATGAAAATAGAGCGGACACTAAGGATAATATTACTAAAGCAACAGATACTAACAAGGCAGAAAAGAGCTGTCTGAGAATGAGAAATGTTGGAAAAGAAACATCATTAAGAGCATGAGAACACATGGGAAAACATATAGGACAAATTCAGGGAAGCAGGTCGTGGCTAGAGAAATTAAAAGTGTGTGTAATTACAACTGTCACCTTAAGTGCCATTTAAATTTCAATGAGTACAGAGGAAGATGAATATTTGAAAAGCATTAGTCTTTAGGTGACAAAAAGGAACAGCACCATTTTAATTCTAATTGTTGTAGGTTATCATTGTGGATAGAAAACGTGTGGCTACAGACAGAAGAAATAAGACTTACCAATACTTTCTTTTCAATGATCAGACGAAACATTTCATTTGCAAACAGTTATTTCTGGACAGGCTCGATGTGAATAATGACTTAATATATAACATAATCGACAACATCAATTCATGTGCCACTGTGTCCCCGCCAAAGCAAGGAAAACATGGTAAGCACGCCGAAATTGGTTCTGATATTATAATCCAATCCATTATAAGATGTTTTCGACAATGAAATCACATTATAGCAAAAATAAAACAACAAAAAAACAACACCAACAACAAAAGAAACCAAAAAAATACTTCAAAGAAATACCTTTCATAAAAACTCTTCGTTAGAGAAATGCATAGGATGAACAAAGTTTTATGCTCACTGCACAGGAGTCAATCATTTATAGCAGAAATCTCAAGACTGATATCAATCTTTCTTTTTAAAAGCCATAGAAATACCACTGCGAACATCGCAAATCTTATCTCAATGTAAGCAATCCAATGGATGATGAATATGATGAATAATCAATGTAAATCATAGATGCCGTATGATTTAATTGCTGAACTACGACTACCCAGAGCGGGATGTGAACAAACTCAAATCTCTACGCCGTATGATTTATTTGATGAACTAAACTACGACTACCCAGAGCGTGATGTGAACCAACTCAAATCTCTACGCCGTATGATTTAATTGATGAACTACGACTACCCAGAGCGTGATGTAAACAAACTCAAATCTCTACGCCGTATGATTTAAATGATGAACTAAACTACGACTACCCAGAGCGTGATGTGAACAAACTCAAATCTATACGCCGTTTGATTTAATTGATGAACTACGACTACCTAGAGCGTGATGTGAACAAACTCAAATCTCTATGCCGTATGATTTAATTGATTAACTACGACTACCCTGATCATGATGTGAACAAACTCAAATCTATACGCCGTATGATTTAATTGATGAACTACGACTACCCAGAGCGTGATGTGAACAAACTCAAATCTCTACGCCGTGTGATTTAATTGATGAACTACGGCTACCCTGAGCGTAATGTGAACAAAATCAATACTGATTTGAGCAAACTACTCAATCCTCTGTAAACCATATCATAACTGTTGACGTTTTCTTTTTTTTTAAATATTGTCTGATTGTGTATATCCTTTTTTATCTCGTATTTTTAGTGTTCCTTTTCTGGCACAGCTTACTGAAGACATGAGCATGACAGGCTTCGCTGCAGCTTATTCATTTTGCATGAGTGTCCTTCGAAATCATTTGTCTTTCACGAGTTTTTACAAGTTTTTTTTTTTATTTCGGCGAATTTTAAGGAGCTGAAATGCAAATTGCTTGATCCAAAGGAGTGATATAAATGCACGAGTGTTGTATCAATTTTATATCATATCTGGGTTAATTTGACTCAGAAAGAAAGAGTTTGAATAAGAAGAAACATTCAAAAGATTTTGTAGGCTCTCTAACCTCACCACTCCAAAAACTCATTTGAAAGAATCCACCCGCAATCGAAAACAGCAAAGAGAATCACTGAATTGTGAATCACTGAATTGTTCGTTGTGGAAAGTAAAATAAAATGTTAAAAAAAAAGAAGTTTATTAGAAGAACAAAATATTTACCAATCTTGAATCTCAGTTTTATTCCAGCTAGACGAAAATGACATTGACCTTTTGACCATCAACGTGAGGACGTAGCTTTTCCCGCGGTTTAAATAAAATATTCTAAGCTGTCCTTTGTCATCGAATTAACCAAGGCGTAAGAATTGTGTTGTTTTTTTTTTCGTATTTCACGTATGAACTACTGAATTTATTGAACTATTATTTTTTTCTATTTGTGTTGCTAAAAGGTGTAGTATAAGATATGATATGATTTGATGAAGTCCAGGTTCTTTCAGATCATCAAATTTGAACTCTTTTTAAATCGAGCAATGTGCTTGATAAATCCCGAGGTGACATAATAATATATGTTCAGAAAAACCGTCAAGTATATCAAATGCCCGTTCTGGTTATGCACGGCACAGATATTGGGCATTCCAATATTTGGCAAGGGGGGATTGGAGTCCCAAGGGGCGTCCTTGACATAGTCTGAGTCTATTTTGATAGCGTGTGGTTCCGAAGATTCGGGAAAGGAGAGGTTGTCACAGTAACGTTGCATTGAAAATCCTGCGAGTTGAGCAATACTTGAACCGTTATGATCTGGATACAAAAACTGGTGTTTGAATTGTTTCTTCTCATCTAGGAACATCTCAGCACATACAGAAACTTGGGCAAACACCATTGAAGAATCAACTCCCAAGTTCAAAGATTCCATTTCTTCTTTGACTACTCTGGTGAAAGGGAGTAACATGGGCTCGTCGGCAACATCTGTGTCCTCTACTTCATACCGGAAAAAGCTTCGCATCGTTTTGATTGACAAGTCTTCGTGGTGCGTTTGAATTATTTTGAGCACTATTTTCCCTGGCAACCGTTTCCAAGCACTTTTGAGGAATTTCGTTTCGTTAAACCCCCTTCTGTTGTTTTTCTCAGTCTCAAATCTGAAGGAAAACCATAATTCCTTTAGTTCAAGACAAAGTTGTCCAATTTTGAAGAATGAATGGACACATTTTTCCACTAGACAGGTTGAATTAACGAGTGGAAAACAATGGATCTCATCCCAATTGTTCGTGTTTTGGTCTAAACTTCTTCCTTTCAAGGATAAGTCATTTTCAATATTCATTAAGAGTGTAAATTGATGGATGTTTTTTATAGGAATGATTAAGAAAATCAAGCAGTTGCGCATCCCTTCATCAGATAAGGTATCTGTTCTGTTTGTTTCCAAATAGTTACTGAGCCTCATACAAAGTTTCGAAGCGTGGGGAATCCCTTCAACGACGCACATAGCGCCGCGAGTGCAAAGAAGGCTCGGATTAGTGCAACTTCGTGGTTTCACGAGCTCTGGGGGTATTGGCAAATGGTTGGCAGGGGCGATTAAAAATTCGTCTTGCAGAACAAATATATTATTTGCCTGCTTCCAAAAGATGGGCTCTGATCCTGTCTGTCTGTTGCATGTAAATATGCTGTAGTTCTTGTAGTGGACGCCCGTGAGTCTGTCGGTCACCACCAAGTTAAGAGTGCTGAGAAAATCAGCGGACCTCAACTTATGTTCCTCTGATGCAAATTTCTTCTCCGGAGATTTCATTGACGAATTCGATGGCTGATCAGCTGGGGACATAGTGTTTCAGCTTCTTCAAGTTTCAAATACATTTTGCAATATGACGAGGCAAAATAATATAGAGAGTGAAAACTGAAAATCCTGAACAACTCCCTTTATAAGAGGAGAGTGTTGTTGTAATTTAAAAACACAGATGTTAATCTTTTATGATGATTGTAGCATGCTTGAATTACCTAAGGCTTCAAAACTAGACCCTAAAATGATCTGAGAGAATGCCAATCGGTTTCTTTTTATTCTAAAAAATGTGTACCTAGAAAAATAAAAAAAGCTGATTTTTTAAAACAATAATATCATTGTAAAGGTTACAAAAAACAGAAAATAGTATTTGCACAGTGCCAAAGTGAGTCAAAGCCATAGAAAGAAAGGAAAAAAAAATAGGAAGTCGTCCGAGGAGGGAATCAAACCCAGTATTTTCCACGCCACTCATCGCCTGGCCATTGCCAGGATAGCTGGCCCACCAACTGAACCATCCGCGACTCGGCACTGTGCCTGAACTATTTTCTGTTTATTTTCATCTACAATTTACATCCACTTGTATCACGTGTCTTTACAAAGTGACAATTTTACTCCTCATGGTATTTATGTCTTTGCTCGGGAATTACGTTAATGGGAATTCAATGTTTACCAAACCTCACCAAGAGACCGTTCAGCGGGACAGTAGCTGATCACGGCATACTGGTTATTCAAGCAAGTCCATTTGTCCAGCTCCATTGTCATGAAATGCAGTTGATCCTTCAGTATGGACTGTGCTGTACTGTCTTTGAGACAATTCTCAGGACTAGAGAAAATAATTGTTAAATGTAAATAATGCAATAAAGGTATAAGTACCTACTTTGACCATTAGACAATTAAAAAAAATAAAACAAACAAAAAACAAGATACAAATGATGAATCTAGATATGTATTAGTGATTGGCAATGTCATCTGCACACTATAGAGCACAGAATCTAGATGCCAACTGCTCATGTAAACCTTTTTGGTTCTCTAGCATATTATAAATATGGTTATATGTTTTCAAAATCTTAAGTAATTGAGTAACTATTTTCGCCCTACTTTTTTTTCCTCCAAAAGTAAGCTCAGGTTCGCTCTGCCCGTGCTAAAAGCCTAGGGATTTTCCTTTCAAGTGAATATTGGTCTTTTAGTAAGACTCCGATAGCGAAAAAAAAAATAGAAAAATTGAAAATTGTGCCATCGTAAATTCAATTACACGACGCAAAGATTACTTTGAAGCAATCGCGCTTAGTTTTTTATTCATTACGCTTCGTTGCCAGTAGTCAATAAAGACTCTCTAGGCCTTCCTTATGGCTGTCAGTCTCTCTCGCATCAATGATGCTAAATTAGTTATAAAACCTACAGGACGTACTTAGTGAACAAATTTGCGTGATTTGTGGAGCTAGATATTCGTTAGCAAAGTTCACAGTTGTCTTTTTTTGTACTTATTTTTAATATTATATTATTTCCGTCATCCAACTTAGAGTTTTAAAGTCTTGTGCCGTATTTGATATCCTATCCCAATTCGCTATCTGTTATTTTAAGGCGCAATAACAACAACAACAACGACAAAAATCAAATAACAAAAGACACAGCGGTAACATTTTAAAACAGTAAAGGAATTTACAAAAACAATTTAGTCAAGAATTTTCAGTTTTTTTAAAACCAACAATATGTTGTTTCCTTAAAACAACTGACAAACAAATATATATAGAATTCGTGTTTTTCTTTTCTTTTTTTCTTTTTTTTTCTTTTTTTTTTTTTACAAAAGCTCAAACTTACTATTCAAGTTATTGTACATCAAATTTGAAGAATATTGAACAAACCATTAAATGTTTTCTACAGTGACGTCATTTTTATGGTCTGGAAATTCGGCTTGAGCCAATTTTGATATATGAAATCAATCTGTCTTTATCGCGTCAAAAATCTGCTTTTGCCATTAGGAAAAGTATACTTAAAATCGTGTGTTCAACAATTTGAGTAGTTTATTGAAAGATTACAAAATGTGCATGTTTCTATGTTTATTAGTTTTTTCAGATATTTTGATATAGATTGGTGATCTCAAAACATCTATGCTTAGAAGAAAACACCGATGCAAACGTGTTTGGGCATCAATGTCTATAAGATGTTACGACAAAATGTTAAAATTATAGTATTAATAAGGGCATAGTTGATTTAAATTTCATCGAGTAAGTGGTGACAGAGTGATAAGTCTTCAAATTTCGGCACGTTCTTTTCTATTTGTTGATTTTTGTTTTGTTTTGTTACCCCTGGTTATGTAGGAAGGAGACAGTACTTTCCACTTTCTTCCTTCACCGAAGTGCTTTGGAGTTGTTCTTTCGGAGTTTTTTTTTACTTTTTATTGCCTGAAACACACATCGGCTTTTTGGCTCTTTTAAGAGAGCGAATGGGTCCAGCATAGTATTTTGTGACCAACCTTTAACGATTTTTAAGCCCGCTTTTTCTGTCCTCAACCATATATCTTTCAAACTACTTGTCGATTTCTGGAATCTTTTCCCTTGATCCCTATTGCCCAAAGACAGCGAATGTAACTTTTCTGCCTAATAGTAACAGTTCCGATTTTTTGTCTTTTAAAAGTATCACATTTATATTTATTACAATGCTCCATCTCACTCAAATGTAATTGGGATAATGCTATTATTTGTGTCAATATCAACTACTGCTCGTGAAGTAAAATAAAGAGATTATATTTTCACAATGTTTGTCTAATGACACATAAAAAATAACAACTTCCAACTTACTTAAAATCATCACAGCAATCTCCGTACAACAGGCAGTGGGGGTCACAGTAACAAAAGAAGGGATCCACATCCGGGTCACCTGGAAAAATCGGTCACCCTCTGTTTTAGAAATACCCTAATAACAGTTTTATTTCGTTAATTTTCGAATGACGAATTTAAATGAAATAGCCTGCGCATGCGTAAGTGTCAATGTCTGCTTACTGTGCAAACCATGTTGGGAGTGATTGCTATAATTCTTGAAATAGTATAAAGTTGTTGTATTTTTTTGTTATCCTTATCGCTTCATACCGCATAAGCAGTGTCGGGACACAACTTCAAGGCGCTAGGAAGAACTCTGGATCACAAGAAATGAAGACAGGCAGAGGATTATAGTAATTTAAAAAGAGAGAAAAGCAACTGATGTTTCAAAAAAAAACAACAACAAAAAACCCCAAACAAATTTGAAAATTTTCACAACCAAAATATTATCATTTTGTACTTGGTAGTTGCAAGCCTACAAATCATCTCCAGTTATCTCTACCCTATATACTGTTTATAGGTCATTCCCCCCATCGATCAATGCGCAGTAAGTAAACTTTTAATGAATCTTTACACTTTTCTCCTTCCGCTTAGGTGGACCAGCAGCTCAGTCCGTGAGGTGTTTGACTCCCAAGCTGAAGGGCGAGGGTTCGAACCCTGGCTGGGGCTATCGTGGTATATCATGGGTGCATTCAGCTGGGGTTGGTTGTATTATACTCGATTAATAATCTTTTTCCGTCTTAGGTCCCTAGGCAACAGCAATTTCATACTCGTCGGGGCACACTTTTGCAGGTTTTTTGTTCTTGGGATTTTCCACATTAGGTAACATTAGGTTCTGTGATAATCTGTAAAACATGATGGAATCCTTCATGCGTACATTCATTGTGCTATGTTTTATAATGTTTCTGTTCCTATTTCTATTAATTGGACTTGTTTAGTACTTACTGTAGCTCTGTGTCTGGGGGCAAGAGTTTCCGCATGTGTAACGGTATCGGCCACACGCACCATGAATCTTGTTCATCAGCTGTAGATCGCAGCCTTCCTTCATTATTTGCCAATAATCTGCGGTCAATAATTTTGATGAATCAATGATTTTACGTTAACCTTAATTAAAATAAAGTACAATTTGCCAATTATGTCATTCCACTCAATCTCTAAACCATATCCTCAGGCATCTTTATTTTTAAGCAATAGCTCACTTAACAAAGACTTGCTGTGAAGCCAATAAAAACAAACAAACAATGCTATGAGTATCAGTCAGAATGCTGGTATGGTGAACCCTTCGCACCCCCAGTTTGAAGGTGAGTGATGCACCATAGAAAGGTATATACGAGGGGAGTTCAATATGTCCTTAGCATGACAATGATAGAACAAACCCACAGACTTGAAATTTGGCACACT
>JBCIKM010247665.1:0-11626 GCA_039654465.1 Melibe viridis | reverse complement strand
TGTAAGACTCCTGAATGTAAGACTCGTGTAAGACTCCTGAATGTAAGACTCGTGTAAGACTCCTGAATGTAAGACTCGTGTAAGACTCCTGAATGTAAGACTCCTGAATGTAAGACACGTGTAAGACTCCTGAATGTAAGACTCGTGTAAGACTCCTGAATGCAAGACTCATGTAAGATTCCTGAATGTAAGACTCGTGTAAGACTCCTGTAAGGCTCCTGAATGTAAGACTCGTGTAAGACTCCTGAATGTAAGACTCGTGTAAGATTCCTGAATGTAAGACTCGTGTAAGACTCCTGAATGTAAGACTCATGTAAGACTCCTGAATGTAAGACTCATGTAAGACTCCTGAATGTAAGACTCATGAAAGACTCCTGAATGAAAGACTCATGTAAGACTCCTGAATGTAAGACTCATGCAAAACATTGCAATGAAAATCCCTGAAACTGAAGGAACTTTTGTCCGACAAAAACCTTTGTCAGTTCTGATACATAATGGGATTTGTCGAGTGGTCCATACTTCAATTTTATAGACCCCTTTGTCAAATCAAAATTCTTATTTTTCTTTTGTTTAACAGTTTTGATGTCCCACAAACTTTTTTGTTCTTGTTAAACAGTTCTGATGTTAAAAGGACTTTTTTTTTTGTTTTTTTTTGTTAAACAGTCCTGATGTTAAAAGAACTTTTTTATCTTGTTTAACAGTTCTGCAGTTCAAAGAACTTTTTTTTCTTTTTGTTAAACAGTATTGATGTTAAAAAAAAAAGAACTTTATTTTGTTAAACAGTTCTGATGTTCAAAGAACTTTTTTATTCTTATTAAACAGTTCTGATGTTCAAAGAACTTTTTTATTCTTATTAAACAGTTCTGATGTTCAAAGAACTTTTTTTATTCTTGTTAAACAGTTCTGATGTTCAAAGAACTTTTTTTATTCTTGTTAAACAGTTGTGATGTTAAAAGAGCTTTTTTTTGTTGAACAGTTCTGATGTTAAAAGAGCTTTTTTTTGTTGAACAGTTCTGATGTTAAAAGAACTATTTTTTCTTGTTAAACAGTCCTGATACTCAAAGAATTTTCTTTCTCTTGTTAAACAGTTTTGATGTTCAAAGAACTTTTTTTTGTTAAACAGTTCTGATGTTCAGAGAACGTTTTTTTTTTACTTGTTAAACAGTTCTGATGTAAAAAGAACTTTTTTTTGTTAATCAGTTCTGATGTTCAAAGAACTATTTTTTTTCCTGTTAAACAGTTCAGATGTTAAAAGAATTTATTTATTCATTTTTGTAAAACAGTTCTGATGTTCAAGGAACTTCTTTTTTTTTTTTTTTTTTTTTCTGCAGATTTTTGGATTTTTAAATTCTTGTTCTAAAGCTAATTGTGTTGAAAATTCCCATGTAGGGAAACTTTAAGCCTATACAAACAGTACAAGGGCAGGGGATAAAAAAATGTATCATAAAAAATGTATCATGTTTTTGCAAATGCTTTGACAGAATGAAAGGCTGCAGTTATTTCCTCCATAAAACACACAAAATATAAAAATAGAATTAAAAAAATAAAAAAAACTCATAAAAATTGTAGGGGCTTTCCAAGTGAAGAGAACACTAAAATACCCAACGATAATTTAACCATATGATTTTTCCTTGTTCTCAAGGGTTGCGCTTTGGACCACACTCTCGTGTAACTCATTAAAGCAGACATCGCCGCCCGCCCGCCCCCCCTCAATGATAGACGGCTCTCAGCACATTCGCCATGAGAAAAACCAAACACAAAACAGAAAATAAGTTTAACCCTTTTAGCCCCAGATTACAATGTTTTTAGTGTGATTTTAGTTGATTTCGAAAGCCGCATTTGTGGCTCATTGGGCTAAGAGCGTTAATTAATGATTTAGAACGTTAATAGCAGGCTCCAAAGGCAGCACGTCTCACAGCTGTAATGAACCCATCCCCCCCACTCCCCTCCAAAAACCCAACTGTGTGCCTTCCATAGTAGCACTGCTCCTATTTTGTGCTGCGTGTCGTGGTGCTGCCATTGGAGAGTCTGCCTTAGGCCACAAGGCGAGTGTGGGTGCATTTTGGTGGTGAGCTTTCCTTAAATCTTTTTGATGCTTGGATCAATTTAAAATAAAAAAACTAATAATAATAATAAAAATAATAATAATAAGAATAATAACAATAACAGCAATGACAATAATAATAATAATAAGAAGAACAACAACAATAATAACAATAATAATAATAATAATAATAATAATAATAACAACAATGACAATAATAATAATAATAATAATAATAATAATAATAATAATAATAATAACAATAATAATAATAATAATGATAATAATAATATTAATAATAAATAATAATATCTAATAAAAAAAATTAAAAATAATAATCAATAAAAATAATTAATAGTAATAATCAATAAAAATAATTAATAATAATAATCAATAAAAATAATTAATGATAATAATAATTATAAAAATAATTAATAATAATAATAATAATAATAATAATAATTCAATTTACATATATTATGCGCAGGCACACACACACCTCTAGACTGAAGGCTCAGGGCGTATTACAATAAGACCAATGGACAGTGAGACCGTCAGTAGCAGTTCTCCTCAACACGACTCTAGTTAAGTTCCCAGTCCGTTTGTAAGTTAATAATTCTAGCATTGAAAAAAAAAAAAAAAAAAAAAAAAGACTCAAAGAAAACTCCAGCAAGATGCACTGTGCCCACTCTACTGATGGCATAAGAGAGACAAATGTTATAATAGTTATGGCTTCATCGCCCTCCAGAAAAACTGTAGTATGTCAATTTTTTTGAAAATTCTTTTTTTTTTTAAAATTCCCTATACCACAATTATTTCCTTTTGCGGGTCTGAACTAAACTAGCTTGATGCTGTAGGAATATATGTTTTCATTTTCTCTCTATTTAACATTTAAAATATTATGTAGTATGTTGTTTTGGCTTCGTCGCCATCGAGAAAAACTGCAGTATGCCAGATTTTTTAAAATTCGCTGTAACCACAATTATTTCCTTTTGCCGGTCTAAATTAGCTTGATGCTGTAGGAATATATGTTTTCATTTTCTCTCTATTTAACACTTAAAATATTACGTAGTATGTTATTGTATTTGTCCAAACAATTATGTTTTTGTTTTGCTCCTTCTGAAAAGTCGTGTTGTTGACAATCATTTCATACACTACAGTTTTCTTGGACAGCGACGAGTTATAGTTCATAGTCTGGGTCAAGTAGACTGAGATAAATGGATGCAATGCCAAGGCTGCAAGGGGTAGGAAAGAGCGTCAGGGTGGGAAGAAAAATAACATTTACAATTAGGTCAAAAATAAAAGGCAAATCATAATACACAACTAATAACGACAGTGTGAACTCCCATTGTTTTCCCTCTATCGTTCGAATCGATTCAAAAACAATAACTGACTTTAAAAAACAAAACAAAAAATAGAGAAAATCTTTGAATAAGAACAGTGCTTTTAAAAAGGTGAAAAATAATTTAAAAAAACAAAAACAAAAACAAAAAAGTTCTTTTGACTTTGTGAAAGGATGTTATAATATAATCGTTGAAAATTTCAAGTAAGTACAATCACCAATCATTCAGGGAAATAATTATTAAAAGTAAAAAAAAAATAATAATAAAAGCATTACACAAAATAACTAGAAAATCAACGAGAATAAAATGAAACAATATGAGGCATAAAAGTAAAAAAAGTGGTTTGAACATGTTTTATTTTTCTCCCGTTATGATGAAACCCCGAAAGAAGAAAAAAAAAAAAAAAGAAAAAAAAAAAAAAAAGAAGAAAAAAAAAAAGAAAAAAAAAAAGGACATTTAGAGTTTTCTGTTTGCATTTTAAATTTAAGACTGAGGTTATTGCTTATTCTTAAGTCTTTATTTTACTGAGAAAACAATGGCAACCACGAAAGATTAATCATTTATCATTAGTAGCAGCTGCGGAGAAAGCTTTCCGAGATGGATATTCTTGGAGTTAAAATTACAGTCTAAGTACAAAATAGACACTTGATGTGACCTATAAATCAAAATAATTGATGACTTTTGAGCTGAAAATTCTAGAGAAATAAAGTATATTACAAAAAAAAAAAAAAGACCATATTTCTGAAAAGAGCTCCTCATACAATGCGTTTGTAAAAAAAAAAAAAAGCCGGACTGCATTAAACGTGTCCAAAACCCCGGATTCCAAAAAGAGATAACGCAACCCAACTTAAAAGTGTTCACGTTGCTGGCCGCATCTTTGGCCTTTTGTACCTCAACCCAAGTGCTCCTGGCTCTTGGATGGTCGGGACAGTCGGTTTCCGTTTCCTCCCAGTCCTGGCCATTGCCTTGGAAATATGGCCTACTTACACATGGTTTGATTCAAGAGCCAAAATTAGGCAACGACTCCTGGCGGCCTCCCATCCATCACACCTAAATTCCGTATGTCTCTGCCCAGTCTTGGTATGGCTGGGTAAAATTGTGAAATTATATCATAACCACCTGCTAGTTTTATTACCTTGCTCGCAGTTATGATAAGATGATCTGTCATTTGGGTATCTTCTTGGCAGTGAGGAAACGTGGCCGAGCCCGAAAGCTGTCCACTTCCTCACATAGGGAGAACAGAGTGATGGACGAGACATAGAATCGGGCAGATTCCCAGGCTGCTATTCTGACACAGAGACTGGACCAGGTCCCCCTAGTTGAGGACTAAGTTTGTCCCTACCCAAATAATTTTGTATCAAGTCCAACACGCTGATTGTATTTATTGTAATAGTAATAGTAACAGTGTGTTTTACTTTGCTAGCTGCTAAGGATATGGTACCAGGTGACCAGGTGAAAAAAGGGAACGCTCGAAATCTGCCTGTATTTATTGTAATAGTAATAGTGTGTTTCACTTTACTAGCTGCCCAAGGATATGGCACCAGGTGACCAGGTGAAAAAAAAGTGACCACTCCAAATCTGCCATAAAACCAGAACCAATGCACATACATATTAATCTCATTCAAACTTTAAAATACGAGAGACCCAGCTAACCCCGTTCAATGTTTTGAATATTCAATTATATTGGTTGGCAGTAATCAGAGTAATGGCACTTATTCCAAATGTCATCCTTGTGGAGCATGCCGAAAAATGACAATTAAAAAAAAAAAAAGTCTGATGAAAGTCTGAAAATTCTCCTCAGGAATCAGGAATCAGGAATCCCTTTCATTCATGCAAGCTGAATGAAATTCTATCTCTCAGTTCTGGAAGACCTTTCTACATCATTCTGTCCACACATCTCATCATTAGAGAATCTTTCCTGAATCAAAAGAAGGAACTTTGACCGGACCACTGAGCCGCAAGCAAGACAACAATAAGAGGACACAAAAGAAAAAAAGAAGCAAGTACGTAAGAGGAGAGAAGGGAAGGATGTAAAGAATAGTGAGTAGGTACGTAAGGAGAAGAGGAAAACAGCTAAGAAATACAATTCTCCAGTTCTGCTTCACAGGAATACATTAATCAGCCAGTTATGTCCTTTTACCAAATACAATACCAAATACAACAATTATTGACAAAGAAAATCTCAGTTAACATCCGGACACCGGCGATCAATAATGTATTGAATGGTCCCTGGGACACGTCTTACAATACGTAGATTGAATCGAGCAATCCCCAGCAATTGGATCCAAGTGTTGTGTGTCAACATCAACAACAACAACAACAACAATAAAACATTATGGTTTTGAGACAAATAAAAAAAGGCTTTACACACACATACTCAAACACACACACACACACACACACACACACACACACACACACTCAAACACATACACACACACACTCAAACACATACACACACATGCACACATACGCAAACACATACACACACACACACACACACATACACATACACACGCACACACAAACTAAAATAAACCCACAACAAGAATAATAATGAGTGGATGTGGTCGTGGAGGTTGTGGTGCTGCTGCTAAGGATAATGATGATGAAGATGACTGTAAAGTTTGATGAATAATGCACCATGAATATTTCGCATACAAAAACTTCTTGCTCTCTCTCACTCTCTGTCCATCTCTCTCTCTCTGTATCCAACTCTATCTCTCCTTCTTTCTCAAACTTTCTTCATCTATTTGCTTCCGCCGCCCACAATTTCTTGTACTCATCACCTCCCTCCTTCTCTCTCGCTCTCTTTATCTCCCTTCTCACCTTTCCTCTCTTCATGTCCCTCTGTCTGTCTGTCTGTCTGTCGCTCTCTCTCTCTCTCTCTCTGTCCATCTCTCTCTCTCTCTGTCCATCTCTCTCTCTCTCTCTCTCTCTCTCTCTCCAGCTCTTTGCCTCTCTTTTATTTACTCTCCCCAGCCATCTTGAAGGTTGAGGCATAATGAAGAAGACGGCACCAGTTGAGGACTTGTCAGTGTGTGCAGAAGAACAATGTGTAAACAAGTATAGAATGGGTCATGATGTCATGAGAGTTTGAGAGGAAAACATGATGCCAACAGTTTTTCTGTCTGTCTGTGCGTCTCTCTCTCCCTTAAAAAAAAATGGGTCATGATATCCTAAGCATGAAAGAGGAAAGCATGATGACAATTTTTCTCTCTGACTCTATCTCTCCCTTTCCCCACCCTCCCTCTGTCTCTCTTTCTCTCTCTCTCTCTGTCTCTCTCTCTCTTCATCAAGAATGGGTCATGATATCATGAGCATGGGAGAGGAGAAAGCATGATGACAGTCTTCAGGTCAGAGAGGAAAGAACAGATTTTAACTGTATCTGGTTTTCAAAGGGCTTTTTTTTCTTTCTGAAGCATTCTTCTTGTTGAATGAAAGGGACAGGGAGTGGTGGAGGAAGAAGGGGGGGGGGGGGAGGAGCTGGGGGAAGGAGGTGTCCATTTGTATTATTGTAATTAGTTTTCTTCTTCTTCAGTGAAAAGGACTGACTCAGCGAGACTGAGTATTGCTGTCAATGTGTGTGTGTGTGTGTGTGTGTGTGTGTGTGTGTGTGTGTGTAAGACCCACCAAGAACAGATTCAGTTCCGCTGGGCCAGTTTGGTTTTAAGTTTTGCAGTTGTGGTCATTTCTTTTATGCACCTCCTAAAAAAAAACCCCATAAAAAAGCAAAAACAAAAAAACCCCAACAAACAACCCCCCACCCCCCCAAAAAAAAACAAATCAAAAACAAACAAACGAAACAAAACAACAACAACAACAACAAAACACCCAAAGAATGTGATAAAAAATACATTTGAAAAAATTGAATTCTATCTTGCCTTTGATTGACCATGTGCCAGAAAGTGCCGAAGAGTCAAGTCATAAAGAGATGCAAGTTGTAAAATTAGAATTAAAGTCCATTATGGCCATGCAAGATTGTCATCATTCAATGTCAGCAGTTTGTACTGTTATAGCGGCAAGAAGCAGTTGGGGTAAGACCGGGAGATAGAGGAGGGGGGGGGGGGGGTTGAGTGAGTGGCTGGAGACTGGATATAATATTAACAGGGATACCAAATGTAATGTTTGTTTTTTTTTCTTCTTGAAAACCGTGAAAAGTATGTATGTGAGGATGGTATATGAATACCAGAAATAAGCTGGAGAAAAAAAAAAAAAGGACGGAAGATTGAGAAAAATACAATCTAAAAGGTGAAAACAAACAAAAAACAAAAACAAAAAACCCCTGAAAAAAATCTGGAGATTTGGCATTCCTGAATAGAGATAAGATCAAGCAAAAGCAGGACGACTGTTTGTCCTATTCAAAGCCTCCAAAAGACTGGAGAGGTTGAAAGAGGGTGCACAGTGGTGGGCGGGAAAAGGATGCCATGAAAATACCTAAGAGAAGGGTGGGTGGGAGGGGGGGATGGTCTTCTTAAATGTCAGCTGTTACGACCCTTTCAGATTAAGAAGACTTTGCTACTAGTATTTAAAAAATCAATGAAATTTAAGTGGAGTTTCAAAGAATCAAAGGAACCGAACCGACCCGGCCATTTTACATTTACAGCTATTCGGATGCCCTAAAAGATTGAGTAGTGGCAAAAGATAGGGATTCGATAAAACTCACAATTATTTTTCAAACCTTTTTGATTTCTTACGTGGACCCACATTCTTTTTTAGGTATTTTATTTGCACGAACAGTTTAAGAAAATTTCATTTAATTTAAAGGCGATGTTAAATATCTGATCCTTGTTTCACATTTTGACATACTCAACAAGTGTGGGCATCAGTAACAGCTTATATTCAAAAGTTTCACACCAGCATGTCGTGAGAATGTTTAAAAGTAAGTGAAGGCGACATTACCCAACAGATCCCCTGACCATTCCAGAATAAATAATTTTTTTTTTTCAAAGGCTCAAGCACAAAATGTGCTAGAAAATGAACTTTTTATAAGATATAATTATATTCGTCACATATGCCTTATGCTAGTAGGAATGTGTTGAGAGGGAGGATGAATGCGTGGCCAAAAAAACCCCAACAAAACTAATATCATATTGCGATGGTTCTGTGGTTATGAGAGTCTGCAGGTGTTATTATGGCCAGCGGCGGAATGCAAAGCTTGAATAGAATATAACAATGATAGATGGATAAGTGTACTGTTAGAGGTCTCCAGCAAAAAAAAAAGAGAGAGAAAGATTCTCGTGCTTTTAGCTGTGGTCTGTTAAAAATCATTCGCTTAACACTTATTAATCACTGATGATAACGTTCTCACTTCCTTTTCCTGCGCGTGACCTTGTGTGAAATCATGACATCACAACAAGCCGCTGTTTGACGTCACAGCTGCAGCCGCTGAGCCGTCTGCAACGTTTTTGCCGATGATGTGACGCTCGAGATCCCCAGTCTTGCCGTATATGCCTGTGGCACCGCCTAGTCGGACAAGAGGCCCCAGGATTCTCGCTCTTGCCTGGGCAGAGCAAAGCCACAAGCAAAATGACAACCAATGAGAAAAGGTCACATCGGTTGAGAGTCAAAATTATTGTAAGTGCAAAATTCACATTTTGAGAAAATCATGTTCAAATGATATGATAAGCTCTAAAGGGAATTCAGTGTGTTACAATAATTTTCCACCACGCAACTCAGAGAAACAATTCGTCATTTGACAGTTTCAGTGACTTTATTTCATTGATTGTTCAATGATTGTAACAACAAGATTGGCAATTAGCTAATTTGTTGGGGTTTTGCGGGTACAATAATTTTCCTCTCAACCTGTGACACATGATGACATCTTAATCAATCGATGAAAAGGGGTGAAAATGAAAACCAGCACTGATTGATAGAGATTTTTGGGGATCTTGACTTACGCAGTAAGAAAGAAAGAAAGAAAGAAAGAAAGAAGAAAAATCCTGACGCCATGAGGACATAAGTGACTCAAGCCAACAAATTTCGCCAAAGTACCTGGTCCAGAATATCCTTTAAGAGCTCTTTTTTCTTTGATTTTTTAATTTGAGTGGTCGTTCCAGGGCCTAACCAACACAAAAAGGTCAATAAGTGGCCAAGGAGAAAGTAATTGAAATCATTCAGCAGAGAGAAAAGGTCCGACCACAAAAGCAGAGAGATGACTTGTACATACTTAAAAATAAATATTATTTCTCAAAACTCACATTGACAACACAGAGAGATGATCTACACTTAAAAAAATAAGACCCAGGATCTTTAACCCCCCTTTAAGTACAAAAGTACTCAATAAGTCAAAACCTGACATTTGAAATTACCAAAAAAGGCATAAAATATTGGACAACCACTGATACCTAAAGTGCGCTGCTTATATATATATATATATATATATATATATATAAAATTTGTTCTTTATAAGAGTATGCATTATAACCAAGCCCTACTGTAACAGGTTTTAAGGTGCTAGAACACTCGTGGGTTTTAACAGTGCCCAAGGGGAAAGTAATATGGGTCAGGACATCAGTACACTGCAATACACATAATACACTAATATGAAAACAAAATAAAAACAAAACAAGACATAAAAATCATCAACTTCCATCATTACATTGGACTATATTGTAATCAAAACGCTTTCAGTTTCAGACTATAATGATGTTGACCTGGAAAACATTATCTTAAACAAATCAAAAGCAAAATTTGACGTAAATCTTATCTCACGCTGATTTTTCTTTGCTAGAAAAACAGCTTTAATGCTGGGTAGTAAACTTTTGTTTACAGATTTGACTTAAATAAATAAACAGCAACTGCTCAACCCCCCCCCCCCAAAAAAAACAAAAAAACAAAAAAAGAAAAAACAAACAAACAAAACAAACACAAAAATTGTGAAAAACCAAAGAAAAAAACAGCCAAACAACTGATAAATAAAAAAACAAAAAACAAAAACAGTTACATTAAAAAGAAAAAAGAAAATAAAACAAACGAAAACACAAGTCATAAACAAATCATAAGATGAAAGGGAACCATATTTTTTTTTTTAATCTAAAAAAAAAAAAAAAATTAAAATGAGAACAATTAAGGAGAGTCATTCCCACCTCATGGCAAGAATTTAACAATGTATGATGATGTTACGACCTGTGGGAAATCAGCTCATTGGTCTCCCTCAAAGAACAGATACCACCAAAGGCAACAGCAACCATTGTTTGGCTTGAGATCAAGTAATACCCCATATGTATTGCTCATTACGCCACACAAGATTAGGCACGGTGGACTCAGGACTGATCTTCATTTCTTGTGATCCAGAGTTTTTTCCCCAGCTCCTTGGAGTGCTGGGTCCTGACACTGCTAATGTGGTATGAAGGGATTTGGATAACTAAAAACTGATGATGTTTATTGCTTTGTCACTCCTATTAAAAAAAACAACATACAAACTGTTTTTTTTTTTAATGCCATCACAATATATTGCTCAATAAGTTGAAGCAAAGTCAGATTAACGTTAGAGCACTAATCATTTATATATAGTGAGGGTGACAGAGACAAAACCTAGGAAAACTTGCATACATAGAATAAATCATATATATATCGTATATATATATATATATCACGCTTGTGCTGTTATAATTTGCTGGGATTGAATGAGAAGCAACACGGCACTGTTTCAGTGAATAATTTTGTAAGTCTCAGCAATTAAATGTGACGCATAATATATTTTTCTTTTTTGAGAGTTAAGTATTATTGAAATAATATAAATGGGAGCTGTGTAAAAATAAAAACAATTGTGAAAAGCAAGCTGTCATCCTCTTCACTTTACTTGGGTTTAATTTTTTTCTTCCACTTCTCTCTGTCTACTTCTCGCTCTCTCTTTCTCTCTCTCCCCCCCCCCCCCCATCCCTCAGTATCTTTTCTTTCTCTTCCTCTCTTGCCTTTTCCATCTGTGTGTGTGTGTGTGTGTGCGTGTGTGTGTGATGTGCGCGTGTGCGCGCGCGAGGGCATGTGTGTGTGTGTGTGTGTGTTGGTAACCCCTCTACTAATTGCAATGAGTAACAGAATGATCAGACAGTCAAAAAATAAGGGAACACCATCCCTCCCCTGTAACCCCCTCCCCCCCAAAAAAAAACCAACAAAAAACAAAACAAAAACAACAACAAAGAGAACAAAACAAAACAAAAAAAACATAACAAAAATCAAAAACAAAACAAAAAACACCAAGAAAAAAAATTGAACAAGCATGTGGGGAGGGGGGGGG
>JBCIKM010247447.1:0-12200 GCA_039654465.1 Melibe viridis | reverse complement strand
CATAAAACGTTTTCAGTTTCAGATTATTGTTTTGCCGTGGAGTCCTTTCCTCATTGTAGTTATGATCAGCTTCGTGATGTCCGTGTTCTCCCAAGCAAGCGTAAAATACAATCCATTGTATCAGCAATAAACATTTTGGCATTTAATTGATAAAAACAGCTTCAAATGTCCTTTTTCTGTGTGTCTCAAATTGGCATTTATCACAGTTTAAATAATCATTTTCATTCATTGTATGCAGTAATCGGTCATAACCCAATCGACTCCGCTAAGGAAGTCAGGAAATCAGCTTTGCACGTCCTGTCTATAGTAGTCCTTCATATATATATATATAAAGTAGGGCCACATTATCCACACACATCATCAAAGTATGCAAGAGAGTACAATAAAAAACTACCTATTGTTATTGTTTACGTTGGCTGCCCCGTTGCACTGTCATTTTCGTCCAAGTCCTTTTCTTTTCTTTTCTCTTCTGCATTATATTATATTGTGTATGTATTGTGCCTGTTGAGAAAGGGTGTCACCCGAAACGTCCAGTGTCCTTGTTTTTTTAGTTATAACGGAAGCTTCCATACTCCCTCCACGGTATTATATTCTCTATGACGACCCAGCTTCCAGCAGCCTCAACTTTTGATATTACATTTTAAGATCATTAAGACACAAATGAACCCATGACCTTTTCCCCGTAGTTAGCTGACCTTTTTAAGGTCACGCTGGGATTATCCGATCTGCCTTCCTTACCTTTTTTTATCGAGAGCGTAATGACCCATTCTTTTAACCTCCAAGTTGTGAAGATCTGAACTGTGGAAACGATAGTAATCAATATCCTTATCCTCAAGTATAAACCTCAGTTGTGAAGATCTGAACTGTGGAAACGATAGTATTCAATATCCTTATCCTCAAGTATAAACCTCTACATGACAACAAGAATACTGAAGTACAAGTTTCAGTGAAACAAACCTCTCAATAAATAACTTCGAATGTCTTGGTAAGTCTATCTGTTGCACTTTTAATTGGGATGGTTGAAGATGCAGCCGCAAGTGAAAACAACCCTCGTAGAGAATGCAGTTACTGCTAGCACCAGCAACAGTACTCAAGGTGCAGCGTTTGAGATGCTCATGAATGCCATCGGAAATGTTCTTGGACATGTAGTGCACCAACTTATAACAAGTGATCCAAGCCTTGTCTTCGTGAAAGGTATGAAATTTTTCATATGATTTCCTCTCTGTCCTGAGCTAGACTGACTGCATACAACATTGTCTATTCAGTTGTCTTTTGGGACTCAAGTCCAAAATATTTTAATTTTTTTTTATTTACAAACTCATCTGACTCAGACACACACGAAGTTACCTACCCCCAACATCCTCTCACTCACACTCTTGCTCAAACAATTTTATTTTTAGGTAAATTTATAATATTCTTCAGTCAATTTTTAATGGGTCCTTGACAGGTCTGTCTAGTCTTGTTTGACAAGAGTTTTCCAAATTATGAGCTATTCTGTCTGTGTAACTCATTTTGTTACTTTGGCTGACTCCTTTTACTCCAACTTCGTATTGAAAAGCTTATTTCTGTGGCTTTTTATTGATTAATAGTGCATGAATACAATAGAATTCGCTGTTTTTAGCAGATTTGCCCATGTCAGAAGTCTCCATCATAGCTTTGCATAGAGGACCGAGTAAGGCTATCTTGCATCCTTCTTAGCTGTTCATCATTCTGGAAGAAAGAACTTACCCCTAACATCCACCCAAGGAAATAATCTTTCTTAACTCGTCAGATTTTACTTAAAATTTTATTTTTGTATTTCTTTATGATTGAAAAAAACTTGATGGTAGAAGTTGTTTTTAAAAAATGACAAAGAGAAACAGTATGAGGGACAAACAAATCAAATTCGTTTGAAATGAATTGATTGTCTTAACTCCTCAAAAGTTGTCAATCAAACTCTTCCTGCATTACTTTTATTGATAAAGACCCAAAAAGGAAGGCATAATGCAGTGATGACCTGGACAATGAAATTCCAGATAGAACCACAACCAGTGATAGATATGTCTTCACTTTTGAAAATTTGTTTTGTTATCAATATCCCTTCATACTGCCTAAGCAGTGTCCGGACCCAGCTCCAAGGAGCCGGCAAGAACTCTGGATCACAAGACATGAAGACAGGCAGAGGATCAGTCCACCGTGCCTAATCTTGCGTGGCATAATGAGAAATACAAGGGGTATTATACAATCTTAAGCGAAACAATAGTTGCTGTTGCCTTGGTGGGAACTGCTCATTGATAAAGACCAATGAACCGCAGGGCATACTTATGAAAATGAAAGCTGAAATTTCAACCTTGAATTTCTTTTTTTTATTTCCCAATCATCACCATTTTTTAGACTTCCAAATATCCATAATTCTCATTCTAATTAAGATCAGAATAATTTTAAAAAGCTAAACAAGCAGGAAAAACCTCTTTTAATAAGAATGGTACTCAATTAAAAAAAGATTTCTCAGACCCTCATACATATAGGCTCTCTTATGTGCCCTTACCTGCTTGCATAGAAAACCTGTGGCTCTTTACTTCTTTGCATACTTCTTAGTTTTTGGAATATCATCAAATGTAACCTTGCATATTTTGAAGTATTTCTTATTATTTTTAAAATTCTGATCACAGGATGGCATGGAATGACAGCCCTTCATCGAGCCTGTTTGATTGGTGACCACAGCACAGTATTGATGCTGGTTCAGGCCAACTCGGATGTCAATGCGCTGACTAACTTTGACGAATCCCCGCTCCATTATGCCAGTAAGAGAGGCGTTCCTAGTATTGTTCACCTGCTGGTTCAGTGTGGCGCCAAAGTCGATCTTCGAGACAAACGAGGCAGAGGAGTTCTCCACCACGCTGCTGAAAATGGAGCCGTGTGAGGAAATATGATTTTTTTTTTTCTGTTTAAAATGATGTAACTATTTTGTCACTCACATCTTATTTCTTGAACAGGAAAATATAAATTACCTTGGCATGATGGCGTTGACAGGAATTGAACCCACACCTTTGGAAATAGGGGTCCAACACTGTACCAAATGATCCAACAAGAGACATTGTAATTAGGGGGAAAAAAAAAACAAACCCATTAGCACAGTAATTTGACTTTGCTTTTAAAAATGTCATCACGCCTTACAAGCTATACATCTTCTCCATAGTGTTTCCTATTGCTATTGCTAAGTCATAGAAAAGTCATAGAAGTTGTAAGTCATAGAAAAGCGACGTGGATATGGTGCTAATAGCGAGTCTGAGCCCAATACGAGTGGCAGCCTTACAGTCATCTTTTACAAATTGAAATGAATCCATCCTCATACTGTCCACAAATAGTCTGTTTTAATCTTCATTTTGTTCTTAAGTTTAACACATTCTGGTTGTAGTGACAACTCACACGTTAATCGCAGCCATTCTGCTCAGGACAGAGTGACAAGCCAGTCATTCCTCTATACTCTAATCTGTGACTCTCAAATCTAATTCTACTTGTTGGCTCTTGGAACGTATTTCGTTATTGAAATTATGATACAACTTTTGAATAAAATTTTGCTGTCTTTATACTTTGGTTTTGCTCCAAATTCTATATTTTTCTTTGTTATCATTGAAATAAAAACAAAACTTCATCAGACATTGAAAATTGATTCTGTCAGAACCAGTGATTTTGGATGTGGAAATAGAATCTAAACATGAATGCTTAAAATCATTTTCTAACGCTAACCTTTTATTATACTGTCTATAAGTAAGTCAGATTGAGCTGAAACATTCCAATTGGAAAATAACCTTTTTTTAAGCTACGTAAAACATGTTGTTTTGGCCTCTGGTCTCATTGTCCTTATTAAGTTATTATTTGACTTTTGATAAATTTGGTGATGATGTTCTTTTTTTTTTTTCAGCCAAGTTTTGAAATACTATGAGGATGCTTTTGCCATGTCATTCAGAGAAGTGGATGCAAACCTGCAGAGTCCTCTCCATATATCATGTAATCTTGGTCACGTGGATGTTTGCAGGTTTCTTATGACCAAGGCGGTAATATTTGGGTTTGCTCTATTGAATTGAATTTTTCCTGTCCACTTAATTAGAATAAAATCTTGTTGAGACATACACTAGAGAGCCTTTTAAAGTTATTTTTCTTTTGATGATAACCAGTCTTAAGGGTAGGGTTAAGATTGATTGGATAAATGTTGTTTTTTCTTTGAAATATAGAATTATTAATTTGAAGCAAACTTGGTTATCAATTGGATAATACATGAGAATTTTCTGGAATGTTTTTGTTAAATAATCTTTTTTTTTTTTTTCTTACTGTCCAGAGATCTGACCTGAAGCAGGCAGATTTGCAGGGCAATCTGGCCATCCACCTGACTGCCAAAGAAGGTCACGCACACTTGACCTGGTTACTGCTGTGTAGACTGGGTACCTGGGCCATCAGGAGCAGGAACAAACAGGGGTTTTCTCCCTTGGATTTAGCTCTTCAAAATGATAAATCTGGGTGAGACTAGGGATCTTATCATATTGACCCGTCAGATCTGAATGATACCATTATATAACCAGTGGGATTTAACTATTGTCTGTGGGATCTAAAGAATCTTTTCCACTTTTAGTTCACCTCTCCGTAATGTCTCTGACAGGGTCTAAGTCTGTCTACTTTTTGTGAATTAATCTATCCATCTTACTTTCCCCTTGGGTGGTTCCCCACAACCAAAAGCTAAAATAGCAAGCAAGCACTTTCAGTAATAACCTTGATTATATTTGTAGCAGTTTGATGTGAGGATATTTTCCTTTACCTGTTTTTTTTTTTCAGGCACAAGTCAGCAGCTCATTGTCTTCAGAAATATCAGACGAAACCAGACGGCACCAAAGTGACAGGTCCCCTGTTGTCTTGGTACTTTCTCCTCTGTTACCCGTTTGTCCTGTTTCTGATCCTCATCATTGTCACACAGGTGCTCAGGTCCTACCAGTACATTGCCTTCTCCATTGCTGCTGTACAAGTGTTGATCCAGGTCAAAGGATTAACCCCGCGCATGCCAGACATTTCCAGGTTAGTCTGGAGCTCCACATGACTCGATGTGAAATGTTTTCTTACAATAGCATAGTTCTGGCTGAAAATGACCTAATAACAGACATGCAATGCAAGCTGCCTGTTAGGCATGTTACAATTTTTTGGATAGAGAAACAACACTGTCTACATCCAGGGGGACCTTAGAGCTCTACATCCATCTTTGATAGGATGAGATATGTGTGGTTAAGTGCCTTACTAAAGGACACATGGGTTTCTCTATGACCCTTGTGTGTCATGGGGCCCTAAAACCTCAAATAAAGAAAACAAAAAAAGGACACAACACGATGGTGTGGGCAGGAATCGAACCTAGGCTCTTCAGATGGGGAGTCTGACACCTTAATAACTAAGCCACCACATATATGTACAGCAAAACTAGCTTTTTAGGCAAACAGAATGTGGGTCCAGGGTTTTTTTCTTCCTCATAATGGTTTTCTTAACACTAGTGGTGCGGGAGACATGTTAACCTGACCTCTTCTGAACCAACCTTTACTTGCAGGAGACATGTATACACAACACAGCTGGTGTATGGGAAACTCATTTACACCTGAATTTTACACATTACATATCTCTTGACATCATCTGTATCTATTTTGATGCTTTAGCAAATTAGATTCTATAAAAGAAGTCACATGACTATGACGTCGACTATAGTCTAGATCAAAAAGGATCTCGGGTTGAAGACCGGTTTTCGTAACTGCCGATTTGGACTAAAGGTTTTGCTTGTTAACAAAAAATTACACTTTTTTTTTGACACAATAAGTAAAAATATATCAATATTCAAGCATTTTGTGCAAAGATAGACCCGCAAAATGTAATTTTGAGCTCTTTTGGTGATTCGGTATGCCAACCGTTTGGTATCCTTTCGAGTTGGTTACCAAAAATGTACCAAAACAAAATTGTATCATGTTGAACTCTGTTCTTTCGATGTCAGGTTTGTTAATAAGAATTATGATTAAAAGGGAGTGTTTTGATGTTGAAATGAGAAACGTCCGCGGTTATGATGAAAAGATAACTCTGCCCGATGCTACCCCAGAATGATGATGTCAGTTTTGTAAACCTCTGAGCAGGGCACTCTGGGCTGGGCATGAGTTAAGATTTAAACAAAGGAATCTTTGTCCTTCTAATTCTGATTTTCCCAATTTAGAATGTAGCATTCAGTCCTTGCAGTTGTAGAGATTCATTTCTCCGGAGCATCAAAGTGGGGCTCAAACCTCACTAAAGGTGGAATTTTTTTCCTGATAATTATCCATGTTCCTATAATGAATGTATGTTTGAGTAGTGAATCTTATCAGTCAAGGTGGACCCTAAACATGCTACGTGCGTGCTGTTTATCTAAAAGAGTCATTGACAATTTCAAAGCTAAAGAAGACAAGTAGACTACTATAGATGTGCAATTCATCAATGCCTGCAACATTTTTTGTCAAATATGCTTGTGCAGATGTTTTATTGCTCAAGCCCCTGGGTTGTCACAGTCTACCCTTTCAACAGATCCTATAGAAAACTTTTCCCCTTGGGATGAAAGAATGAAATTGTTATTTTTTAAATTTACTTTACTTAACCATTTCAATTTTTTGTTTATCTGATCCCATTTCCCCCGTCCCTTCTTTCCATGCAGGTGGCCCAATCCATTTTTTGTGGGCTTCTTCTGTGCTGGCATCATTCACACCATTGTTTGCTTCTTCTGCTTGATGTTTATACGTATCCTTTCAATCGTGTGTAGTCAGACTGGAAACTTTAAAATAAGTAGAATTAGAACTCTGCATTTATTTTTCATTTATATCAGTGTTAAAAGCATTTTTTTCATGTTGTTATTGACAAATGCTCCTCTAATGCATGAACCTATATATTATGTTCCTTACAGTTGATATCAGATGTATACACCAATGTGATATTTCTATCTCTCACCCTGACCACTATTCCCTCGTTATTGCTGACATTTTATAAGCTGATGGTACAGGATGCTGGTAAGTTCATATAATCTCTCTCTCTCTTTCTCTCTGTTTGTTTGTCTTTCTGTCATTCTGTCTGTCTATCCCTCCCTCTCTCCTTCTCACTCTTAATCTTTCTCTCTTTCTTTCCCACTCTCCTTCCCTGAGGTTCATTATAGATTTATGTCATTTAAGAATAAATTTGATTTTGTAGGATATCATTGCCTTTCTTAACTTCGAACCCTCTCCTGTGATGGTAATCGATGAGCCGATAGAAGACCAAAGGGTGTGGGGTTTGAGGCTTTGCTGGGTTATCATTATTTGCCACAGACAACATGGGTGATTCCTACTGGCATCGAGTGTAAGCTCAATGAATAATCTATTCCCTTCATGGGTACCTATGCTGCGACTCTTTCGTGTTCGCAGGTGGACAGGCCAATTATTTTTTTTTCTTCTTGTGATGGTCCTCATTACCTTATCCAAAACAGCTACGAGTACTGCCTACAGCCTAAATTTTGCTCCACTGCCCAGAATACTGGCAAGGAGATCTTCAGGAGAGAATGCACAACTGTCTCTGCCTCTACCTCTCAACAGCGTATTGAGAGCACTCTGGGCCCCCTACAGAAATAGGGTCTCCTCGCCAGTTCAACTAATGCGGTATCTGTTCTACTGTAAACCCTCTCCAGATGTTACCTCCTCTCTGCACAACCCTTAACTAGTATTAGCTTGATAAATGTGATGTTTTCTACTTGGTATGATGATAAACATTTGCACGGAAATGTTTTCCACACACAAAAAAATGTGGAGCTCACAATGCTTTTTCTTTTTCACAGCTTGCTTTTCCTCAAAAGCATAAAATGACAAGATTGTCCTAAATACCAGATAAAATGTGTAGCGGATATTTCCTGCACACATGTTCCTCTGAATTTGCTGGGAGAAAAAAAAATAGACAAAAGTATTTAGGGGAGCATGGGAGGGAGGTTGTTGTCCCACAAGTATGAAAAAATGGGAGCAGGAATCCGCTGGCAATGAACAGTCAACCATTAAAGCTCCTGGACATTTTACAATCACAGCTTGCTTTATGATGCACAGTTTAATTGTAAGCTGTGAAATTTTATATCAGTGGAGAATTTTTGCATCAAGTCCCTTTAAATCCCTATAAGGCATAAGGTATGAAATAAGTCTTTCAAAATCTGTTCTACATAACCATGAGTTCTATATAAGAGAGTGTTCTTTTTAATTGTGCTGTGCTATATTCCACAGGTGTGTCTGTCTCCTCGGTGAAAGATCCCCAAACTGGAAAAGCATTGAATTTGGTCGACTTGTGCAGGATGCAGAAACCCAACAATGTGTACTGCTCTATATGTGATGTGAGAAGATTTTCAGTTTTGAGTAGCTCTCTTGGTTTTTGTTTGGTTTTATATTCTTGGATCTCATTGTACTCTCTAAATGCCTGGCATTGTTAGGCAGTCCAAAACCAATACTGTTTGACTGAAATGTACAGCAGTGGTACCTATTTATGTTAGAAAAAAAAGTTCTGAGGAACTAAGCCTACTTGCACAACAAACTGCATTGCATTGGCAGGCAACCAACTCAATAGTTGGTAGCTAAAATTGCTTGCTTAGAATGTGACTGCATACACAAATTAGTTGAAACGTAAGTCTTTGTTGCATTTGTGTTTTAAATGTTTTTCATCTGTATATAAAGATAAAGAACAAAACCTGACTAATTCATGAAGTGCATTTTTCCATTCCACTATCAGATTGTGAACAACAAGCTGACCAAGCACTGCAAGCTGTGTGATGCGTGCGTTCATCTGATGGACCACCACTGCTTGTTCTTGATGAAGTGTGTCGCACGTAACAACCACGTCCTCTTTGTGTGGCTGATAATTTTAGCTTTACTCAATATGTGCTTGTTCTGCCTTGGATTTTATATTTACATCAGTACGCTCTACAGTCATTTAGACTATAGCTTAATCGCCCGGAGAATTTTCCACCAAGAAATGTGGCCTTTCTCCCTCATGATTTTAAACGCTGGAGCAGCATTGTGGAGCGCCAATCTACTTTATGCTCAGTACTGCGTAGTGTCGGTGGGTTGCACAAGTTATTATGGGGAGACAATTCACCGAGAGAAGAATCTGACATCAAAACAAAAGCTTGAAAATTTTGCATATTTTCTCTGTGGTAAACCATTGCCGTATAAAAATCCTTTCTCCCCGATAGTACAAGAGGAGGAAGCCATGCATATAATTTGATTAGCCAGTTCACGCTTTGTATTCTGAATAATGCAGTATGGAGAGGACTTCCTGTGGTGATTTCCTGAACCATGAAGCAGCATCAACAATTCTTGCCTGGCGTGTTAACCATTAGTCTTATTTGCACAAAATCTATCCGTGGTATGACATATGTAGCACAAAGGCATTACTGTCGCAATGAAGGAAGTCCAATGCATTGTGGTTACGGGACTAAGGGAATTTACCTTTTGCATGTGTTATTGTCACACAGTGTATGAGGCGAGGTACTACAGTGGGGGACCCAAAGAAACTTAAAAATCCAGAGAAGCAATGTTCAAGCGAAACCATGATGTCATGCATACAAAGCATATAGCATCTTCTTATCTCCACCCCCACACTCCCACCCCTTTTTTCTCCTGTAAACACACATGCTATTGCTCCTCTTCACAACCCAAGTCACTGGCACATGATGGCTCTCAACACCCACTCGAGTGTAAACTGAGACATCAATGAATATCCCAACGTTTCTTCCAGACTAGATCTTGTCTTGTGTCTTATCTTTACTTGCCATTGCAAGCCCTCACCCTTATAAACATAGTGGGGGGACAGAGGAGGATCTTTTCTTTCCTTTTTGTGTTGTTGTTTTGTTTATCCGTGTGCTTAGATTTAGCCACACAACCTTGTGAATGTCGTGTATTAGCCATGGTGATACGGAGAAGTTTTAAAGTCCTTAATTAGTAATGAATGTTTGTGCCAGTCCTGATACTTGAAGAGGAAACAGAAAAAGTTACGATGATTGGAAGATGCGCTATGGTTGTTGGATACACTTCGGCCTCACAGGCAGGTGTTCATTACTGCAGTATTGATCAACACTCTTTTGTCGCCTTGTGTTTTGAAATAATACCCCATTGTATTTGTACTTACAAATTATTTACACTTTTTTTACAGTAAAATATAAAATTTTTTACTTTATTCGCTATTTTTACCTTTCCCTCTTCTGTTCACAACATACAACATTCCCAGGCAGCTGTCAAAGTCTCAAATTAAGTAAACATTTTCTTATATTCTTTTTGTTTAAATCCTCATTTTGTTGTTGTCTGTAATTGAACCATTTGTTCCTCAAACCTTTTCTCTTACTCTTTTTTAACGAGTGCACTGTATGAGTTTTTCATTAGGCCTCAGTAAATTGAGAACCAGTAGAGTAATTGCTCACCAATTTGTTGGCAAAAGACAAATTTTTTAGTTGCATCGTCTCCCTGTGTCAATGAATCCTGTGGTAGCTGTTACTTACAGTGCCTCTGTTATTGGACTTAGAAATTGTTCCCCTCTTTGAAAACCTACCCCAGGATTCATGAAGAGGAATGTTGTTCTAATTTATCCTTTGTTATTTCTAGTCCTTACTTTCATCAAATTTTTGTTCATGTAAATTTGAATGTACCTGAGACGCGACAGTATGAAAATATAATCAGTTATACAAACGTTCAGCATCCTTATGACAAGAAAAGGTACCTGATTTGATAATTTATCAGACATTTATTGCTCATTGTCCAAGCTGTGTAGACAAATGCAAAATTGCAAATAAAATGAATTGTCTTTTTAGCATGAGTTCAGTTTGTTCTGTTTACTTTAGATTACCCACATGCTTTAAGAAGTCAAAGACATAAGGCTTGAAGGTGTAACGGTAACAGGCACTGCCTGTATCATTGTTGTGGGATTGAATACAGACTGTACCTGACCATTGCCATTGCTGAGAACACTTGCAAAATTGTGGGATACCAAACTGACCAGAGATACAGAGTAGCGGGTGATTGATGGGAGTCCCTGGTTGGCTCTTCTACATACTCCTGTTTCTTTTCTTCTACACTGAAGCTTTTGTTATACTTTTTCCCTTTTTCTTTTGTGTCCAGGTTTTGTTTTGATTTTTTTGTCTTTTTGGTTCTCTTTGGTCATCCCCTATTTTATGCCTTTTGGTGCATAAATCCAGGATCACAAGTTAAATGAACTGAGTAATTTAATACACAAAAGGGGTCTTAAGATCCTGGGTCTTCTTGGACCATAATGCTGTTATGGGTGATAGCCATAGCTTATTTATGTAAGGATTTTTTGTCATTGTAAATCATCTTTCTGTGGTGTAGATATGTGTTTTGAGAGATGATATTTATTGTTTAGTTTAAATTATCTCTCTGCTGTTGTGGTTTAATATGATCCCTCTTTGAACTAATTCTGTCATCTTTCTTTCCCCTGGGCTCCTCTACAATAAATATAAACAAACAGCACATACATATTAGTGAAGGATTGTCTTTTTCTTCCTTTTCTTTGTAAGCATTAACAGTAACAGAAACAGCATATTTTCCTGTTTTCATCTGATGCAGACTGGAGTGTTCATGTGTAGAATAAATTTTGAAGAAATGCTGAATTTGTTTGTTTCATTTTTAATTGTGTGCAATTTTTCAAAGATGCTAGTGTTAGTATGTTTGCTGATTTTTTTTAATCTCAGGCTTTTCCTTTGTGTCATTCTGTGTGTTGAAGAAGTCAGACTTTGTTTGATCTTGATATGCCTTGATAGGGACTCAAAAGTGAGGAAGATGATTTAGTTTGTTTTTTCTTCAGTCTGTAACTGTAAGCTCCAACTCTGATCCTCTGGTCTCTGCATCCAACTCTGATCCTCTTATCTCTATATGTTCTGTTTTAATTAAGCCTGGTCAAGTATGGTTTGTTGGTATTTTTTATACTGCAGCAGCGTGCAGCTTACAAAGTATAAAAAACATACAACAAAGAAACAAAACTTGGACCTCAGTTCATCCGCCAGTGATGCAATGATATGATCAGAAGTGGAGGAAGGGGCGTTGATCGACATACATGTTTTTTCACGTCCAGTGTCGAGAGTCTTATTCGTGCGCTACACATGTTATGTGGTTTTTAGGAAAACCATGTTTCGCGAGTACGCATTTTATGCTTTTTAGGAAAAG
>JBCIKM010247337.1:0-12200 GCA_039654465.1 Melibe viridis | reverse complement strand
CACACAAGGTATCCGAGGAAAGCTATTCTCCCCTAGCGAAGCCATCTGGTTCTGTTGTTTTTCAGTCACGTTAAAAAATTGATTTTTTTTTCCCTCTCAATTAAAAAAAATCGGTATGACTGTACCGCAAATCGGTATTTTCAAAAATTTTCAGCAAAAATCTGTATGATACCGATTAATCGGTATGAACGGCAGGTCTGGGTAAGTAAAGCATTGTGAATACGAGACAAGAAACAGTGTGGGCAAAGCCACCTGTTCCACTTACTGATACATGATGGATGACAGTCCTTTTCTTCTTTACCAATTCAATACATTTCATCCCCTCCAAAATTTACATTTCCAATCTTTGTTGAAACCTCTAGATGAGTTCATATTCTGTTGTCAACTCCATCAAAATCAACTATAGTTAAGTTTCACCTTATTCACAGACAACATCAAGAAAAGCTTAAATTTTCATCTTAATTGCTAGTAAAATCCTAATAACTTGTTTTCACACTCTAAGAGAGCTCAGCACAACAATTTCTGACTATAATCCTTTAAAAAAATTACATAAATAAAAAGGGAAGAAAAATAGAAATTCTTCTTTTCTTTTTTTTTGTACCTGGAGGTCCTGTTCGTTTACCAAAGTCTCTGTTTCTTGAAGCAACCAGCCGGTCTCTTGGCATATCCCTCCGCTGCACAACTACATTCCTTTTGTTTTGGTCATCATTTACATTTCTGTAATTTTGATTCCCCTAATTTGAAGAGAATTTCAATGATAAATTATTATTCATTAACTGATTCACCCACAGCAAAGCTTTCAGAACAGTAAGATTCAGTTCTTTTCAAGAGAAAAAATACACAGAAAATAAAATTCAACATCTGTTGGCAGTTTTCTTTATCAAAAAAGAACAAAAAGTAATAAAGTAAATCATAGGTTTGACCCTCAGCTAGCAAGAACCTTACGTTTTGGCACAATATAGCTTCCATTGCATAACATTTTGTGAGATAAATCATTACAACCACTTGTATGATTAGAATTAATTGTCAAAATAATAAATATCTGATCATTGTGTTTCACAAATTTTCAGGTGGAAAAGCATGTAGAATGAGAAGAAAAAAGTCTTCTAAGACACACTTTTAGCATTAGCCTTTTTAGTTGGTCTATCAAGAAGTTGATTTGAGTAATCCATCCCACTTATCAAAAAGTGCCAACTGAAGTTTTGCACTGTAAAATCTGGGTTAAGCACGGAAGAGAAAATTCATAGCTTAGCAAGAATTACCATCAAAGGAACAACACCAAAAACAATTATCTATTCTTATTATTCTTTTTTGTTTTAAGTATATGATTCACTTCATTACATAATACGGAAGATTGTGGGCTATATCAGCTTTCAAAACAAGGAAGAAATTAAATTCAGTTACCTGGCGTGAGGGTTGATTATCCCCAATTCTTATAATCTTGTTGGGTACATCATCTGCTCCTGATGATCTCCTCTTCATGGCCACAACTGGGACCTTATTAGCTTCCACACTCTCATCGTGCATTGCTTTATTCAACAACACCTTTGGCCTATAATAAGCAAGAAATTTGAATACTCAAATTTTAAATAATTCCAAGCCATAGCAAATACTAAGCTTCCCTTCTTTTTTTTTTTAACCAATTGATGGCACTGAAATATGAAGAATTCTGATGCCTGATATAAATACCAATTCAAATTTACAGACAATGGACAAATTAGTCACAGATCAAAAGCGAGTTTTGCCACTCCTAGACGTTACCATTTTCCCCAACTCATTTAGAAACATCATCAATTAAAAAGACTTGAAACTTCCACACCAATTTGACATTTTAAATAAAACACTATACATTTCTCATTACCAAGAAAATATTTGCGATATTTTTCCTTACCGTCTCTGCAAGGGCTGGCCAATCTTTACAGTCCTGGTTACTCCTTGATTGTTGCTTTCATCCTGTGAGTTTGATATATTAATAAATAATCTTTAACTATCCCTGAATATATTTTAAAACTAATTTCCAATTAATCTAACACATTAAAAACCAAAATCTATGTATTTGTTGTTTCCACCAAAATATCAACATAACACTCCAGTTATTATTATAGTCCTTTCACAAATAAATGATTCACAGTCTGTTTGTTTTTCTTTTTCCTTAGCCCACTGTCCACCTACGGCTATGAAATTTTGTACACATCTATGAATTGATTTGTTACCGGGTAACCAAAAATTCTTTTTCATGAAAATAGCAAACAATAGAAAAGGAATTCGCTTATAAAAGCTAAATTAAAATCGATACACACAATGATCAATAATCAGGGGCTTGCTGGTACCGTCCACTAGAGCTGTGGCTTTTAAACGAGAAAGAATGTGGGTTTGATTCCTGCCCAGGCCAACGAATTTTCATTCACGCCGTTATGTAGTTAGTGTCCACTCATTGGGAAGAGGTTGTACACACATCCTGGGGCATATATACAACCAATGTGGAAAAACTATTTTTTTTATCCAAGTCAACAAAATCAATATGATCACATAAATCAGTATGAATGGCAGGTCTATGCGCACTTCTCTTTCAATTTTCTAAAAGTTTGACATATACATATATGTGTATTATCCCAATGGCTTTGGTAAGGTTACACATTAGCTTTCAACCAAATGTCTTTATTAATCATTAGGCTGTTGAATAGCTACCTATTTTCATGGAGAGCTTGTGATCTGTGCTTTTCTTTCTCCTTTATGGACGGATGTGTATATTAATTTGACACCTTTTTAAACCTGTTTTCCTTAAAATAAATTATATGCTAGCTGGAAATCGAGAAGAATAGGCCGCAAGGCCACTGTCCTGGCAAAATACCAAATTAATTCCAATAAATCGGTTCATCTGTGCTTCGCGTTGGGCATTTGCTTTCTCGCAGCTTTGCAAAGTGTCCTAACAACGGCATAAGTCTGTGTGTAATATTTAGCCATTTCGATCGTGAAGCATTGCGAAATGGCAATGAATACCAACAAACAGTCCGATTTTACAGCATAGTTCAGATTTATTATCGGTTAGTTTGTTATTGCCGGAAGAGTTATATGATAGAAAATAAATAAGTTTACAGTTTTCACCCGTAAATGAGTTCCGATTTTTTTCTCAGAGGGACACTCGCTTCACGGTGGGAGCGTGGGAATGGTAACATATTACGCACGACAAAGAATTGATTGCTGGAGTAATGACCTGGAAGTTACGTTTACGGGTTTGCACATTAGCGTGATTGATCACCAATTGAAGAAAAATATAGTTGGAAATTCCACAGACAAATGGGACTGCCATTATTGGCAGGCAAAATGGTATTCAGTGCCCGATAATAGGTCCTTTGACTACTGAGTACCACCCGGCAAACTCTAAATTATGGAAATCCATACATCGGTTCGAAACATTTCTCGATACCCAACAAGTATGAAGCCGATTACTAGCCCGCAACGATGCGTTGTTACGATACCATGCACTTTGTATTTAAAGCCTTAAAGTTCCGGACGCGGTCTTTCTTAAAACAAAAAAAAAAGTCCTGAAACAAAGTGCCCAGTGGGTCAAATCGGAACAGTTACGATTCTATCATGGCGGTTGGCCGCTATGAAGATTTATTAATTCTCATTGTCCATATCTTCTCTTAATGACAAATAAAATTTTGGGTCAATTTATTTACTTTTCAATCATTCTGCCTTCTTTCATTATCATGACCAATGGTACCAGTCTCTTCATAACTATTGCAGTGAATTTCAGTCTTATCCTCATCATAAGTATGAAATGAACACATCAAAGGGCTAAGTCAGGCTAATTCAATTCGTTCCTTCAAACAAAACTGCAATGTTGATTGTCGAAAGTGTCTACACAGAAGTAAAGATCGTTTAAATGGCCATTGATGTCTGCAGTTAGCCAGTGGTCTATTTAGGGGTTAAAGCAACTCACGTAAGTAGCCATGTTTTTGTTTACAATAATAAGGAAGGGTTTCCATTCTGAAGAAAGGTGGTGGGAAAGACAATGATACCTAAGTAACCTTCTGCCAATAGTTTACAAGAGCAGCCATTTGGGCAAATAGTGAAACAGTGCCCCATATTTAGATTTATACAGCCAATTACTGTGTAAAAAGAATAAAACATCTAGAATTTTGACTTCTGATATAAAATTCCGGGACATTTTTTTCATTTCCATTATTCAGTGGCACAGCACCTTTTTCCGTGACACTTGGCAGCTCTGAAGGGCTGAATTTTTTACATCGGAAATTTCATTATTGGTTTTCCAAATAAAATAAAAATTATATCAAATATATCTCATACACAATTGAAAAACAAAAATAAACTTTAACCAATAATTAAGATCAAGAACCATCCTCACCTGTTGGTGACTAAATCGAGGATTGATGAAAATCTTATTAGGACCACTTCCAGGTCTTGTTGCATTCTGAGATAACAGTGCTCGAGGACCTTTTGCATTGGGTTGACGTAAACCAGGTGCATTACCAAGTCTGGCATTTAACTGCAATAAAAAAAGGTTATCCTTAATACCTTCATCCATTTGCATAGCGGCTGTCCATCCAAATGTTCTTAATTTGCAGACAAGAAATGCAATAAAATATCTTACCCCTAGTGAGGAGGGAGACATGTAAACACAACATTTATGGACCAACCTTTAACTGTAGGGGACATGTATACATACAAAGGCTGGTGTACCGGGAAGGGCTCGGTAGCGAGCTTGTTTATGTTTGAAAACAACACACTACACATCTCTTGACATCATCTCAGTTTATTTTGATGCTTCAGCTGATGAGATTCTACAAAACTAAGACATCGACTACAGTCTAGATCAAAAGGGATCTCAAGTTCAAGACCAGTTTTCACAACTGCCACTTGTGACTAAAAATGTTGCTTTTAAACGAAACTGACTTTTTTTTTTTTGACACAGAGTAAAAATATATAAATATGTATTCAAGAATTTGGTGGATACATAGACCCACAAAATTCAATTTTAAGCTTTTAAACTGCAATTTGGTAAGTCGGCCGTTAGGTATCCTTTCGAATTTGTTACTAAAAATATACCGAAATTAAAATTGTATCATGTTGAGCTCCGTCCTTTCGACTTTTGGATGATGTTAGGTTTGTTTTTAAGAAAAATGATTAAAAGGGAGTATTTTGATGTTGAAATGAGCAGTTGGCAGTTACAATTTTTTTTAAATTATTGACAACACATCTCAACGACTAGGAAACTATAAACTACACTTCAACTTTTCAGACCTATAAATGACAATTTGAAAAAGTTGACGGAACTTTTTCACAACCCGAAAATCATAACCCATTCCAAACACAAAGAGGTGCTTAAAAATAATAAGTAGGCAGTTCAGCTTTGTTGCAAATAAAATTGTTAGTTTTGGTATCAATGACATTTTAATGGAGATAACTAATGAAGACAAAAAAAAATGTGAACAAACGTAGGTAGGCCTACCTGACTTACTCACACTTGGTGTCAAGTGGGAAAAGGTAATTTCTTGGTAGGGGGAATTTTCTGTAGAAGCTCTTTTGATTTATTTTGTTTCTAGACAGTTATACTGTTGTCAACCTCTGGCAGCAAAATTATTAGAAGGTGATTCAACACTGGAATGTTCTTAACAATTTAGTAAAATGTCACCATAACGGTCTTATTCTCTAACCAACAGTGCTTAAATTTTAACAATCCCTTCAATAGTTTTAAGCATTAGCGAGCAGAAAACTTTAATCAAGGTTTATTTACATCTCAATGCTTCTCACTTATGGTGCCCGGTACTCCCAAGTTGATTCGGGTCGATTATCTTCGTACAAAAAGTTGTTCGCAAAACAATTACTGATTCGAAACAGCTGATCTTTTTTTTCCATCACTCTTTGCTATTACTAATTCAGACAACTCGACAGAAAAAATAGGCATTGGCCTCATGGCGCTCTCCGTGAACAAGACTGTGACTTCTCAATCTGCGAGCGACATGCCAACAGATGTGGGATGGGAATTGACAAATTCGGATGAGAAGAGACAGTTAGGAAACTTTATGAGCTGAACTGAAATGATGTGATTATTTTTGGATGAAAATCAGTCAATTGACTGAAGATTTACAAGTCTGACTTTTAGGTCATATCGCGGGTGTATGAAAATTAGAGATCAGATACTAAATCAATGGATGAAAGAATTACATCTCAAATGACAGAGACTCCTGAATTTAGAGAAAAGGTTGGCTGCTCTATCCTATGCTACGGTGGTCTGAATTAAAAAATTACTGTCATACTTACTGGTGGCTTCATTTGCCGGTTGCCTTGATTCCCTCCAAAACTTTGTTGAGCAGCTGGGGCAGGTTTAACCAAGGAAGGTATTGGTTGACCTTCAGAAGATATTGCCTCTTCAGAAGATTGACTTACTGCATTTGATTGTGTGGTCTGTGGTGGGTTCAATTTCAGCGGAACCCTAGGCCCAAGTCTGTCATGTATAGATGGTCCTCTGATGTTGAGATTTCCAGGACCGGGGCTCCTTAGGGGAGAAGGGTTTCTCAGCATACCTCTAACAAGTGGCTCAGTGGTCATCAATGGCCTAATAAGTGGCTGACTAGGAGGACCTCTTGAAGGACCCCTGACTTGATTAAGGTTGTTCAAAATGTTTGGTCCAGGACCTCTCATTCGCTCAGACATGTTAATTGGACCACCAGGTGGTGCTCTTGGAGGTGGCCCACTCATAGGACCCCTTGGGCCAAGAGGAGATGGGCCTCTTTGGGGTGGACCTCCTAAGAGTCCTCTCTGTGGCGGGCCACCAAGTGGGCCTCTTTGAAGAGGACCATTGGGTCCACGAGGACCAGCATTTAGAGATAGAGGTGGTGGTGGTCCTCTGTTTGGACCTGCGAATGGACCCCTTGGCTGCAATCCTGGAGGAAAGGGTCCCCTCTCCCCAGGACCTCTAGGGCCTGGCATCCTCCCTCGCATGTCTATTCCACCTGGAGCTCCTAATCTCAAAGGAAAAGGAACTCTCTGACCTAGAGGGCCTTCAGGAAGTGGACCCCTCGGTCCTCCAAGAGGTCTTAAGCCCATAGGTCCTCGAGGGCCAATTAAATCTGTGGGGAGTAAACCTCTTAAGGCTTGCATTCCTCCCCCTCTGATTATACCCATGAGCATTCTTGGATTTATCTGTGGCTGTAGACCAAGGGGAAAAGGAGGTCTTGCACCTTGCAACAATCCAGGCCCTTGTGCCTCTCTAGGAGCTAAAGCTTGTCGTGGTCCTAATCGACTGTGAACACTTTGACGACCTCTTCCACCTGAAGGTTTCTTTCCCCCTCTTTGAGATGGGGGCTTGTCAGTCATAAATTTGTTGATCTGAGCAGCTTGTTCATCATCAATTTCTGGAGGAAATGGTATTCAAGACAATCAGGAGATTCAAACTGTATACATTAACAAGCGAAAGAAAATCAAGGTCGTAAAATTCATGACAAGTATCCCTTGAAAACTCATAGGTGTTTTTATAAACAAATTCCTTGTTAAAATATACAGAGATGCCAACCCCAAATTTCATACAACCGTCAGTGATTTCAAGGCTCAAAATAATTTTCACGTGGGGGAGTTCAACTTTTTGCTGTTTAACATTTCTAATGCTCCACTTTGTGTTGCCATCTGTACTTGGCAGTTGAGGGGGGTTTGGGGGATGTCCTCCTGTGCATTTTGAGAGACTCAATGCTTCCTTAAAACACTTATGTCTTCAAAATAGCAAAGAGAAAGGGGGAATATGGAGAAAAGGGGGCAATGATGGATGAGGCAGATGGAGTAGCAAGAGAGCGGGGCTGAAAGTGAGAAGAGAATAGAGAGTTGAAGAGAGGAAAGAAAGTGGGACACTAGAAAATCAGTGGTAGAACAGTATTTCCCAGGAAAGGATTCAGTTGTTCCCTCTTATGTTCTCAGATCATGCCTGCTGTTTAAGGTGCCAGTAAGCTTGTCAATTGCTATTAAACTGCTAATAAACTGCATAAGGTTATAACACCTGGTTTGTTTATGCCCCAGTCCTTCATAATTAGGCTCCATTTCTGTACTGTTTCCATTTCTAGTAATCATAATAATAATAATAATAATAAAAATAATAATAATAATATTAATAATAATAATAACAACAATAAATATCCTAGATTAATTGTTATTCTGAGATAATATTCATTCCATGACTCTTAGGTAAGAATTTCGGAGCACTCTATCTCTGGCATATAGTCACCAGTATAGTCCGTTCATAAATAAAAGGTTTGCATTTTTTTCAACTTTTTCCGCTAATTAACGACCTACGGCTCTGAAATTTTGCATATACCGTTGAATCAATTTGTCTAACTAAAAAAATATTTTCATGAAAATCAAAACAATAGGAAAGGATTTTGCTAATTACAGCTATATTAAAATCAATTTGTTTTGTCATCCATATCCCTTCATACTGCCTAAGCAGTGTCGGGACCCAGCTCCAAGGAGCCAGGAAGAACTCTGGATCATAAGAAACAAAGCCAGGCAGAAAAACCGTCGACCATGCATCATCTTGCGCCACATAATGAGAAATATGGGGGTATTAGTCGCTCTTAAGCCAAACAATAGTTGCTGTTGCCTTGGTGGGATCTGCTCATTGATAAAGACCAATGAGCCAATTTAGCAAAAGGCATATTAAAATCAATAACAGGTAATAATCAAAACTTTTAGAAGATTTAAAGTATATTTTATACTGGATTTTGAGCAATTCACTTTAGAGGAAATCAGTTAAATGAATGTTTGTTTTTTTATTGTTAAAAATATTGATTTCATAGTATGAGTTATCATCATCATTCTGAATCTGTCTTCTTAGGCTGGTTTGAGGATTCCAAGATCTAAATCTGTTCTTGTAAATGGCTCGTAGATTGACGCGAGTTAGTAGACTTCCTTTTGATGCTTTTCAGACACCAAACCGACAGAGCCTCAAAGGTTGAAGGTCAACCTTATTTGATTATTAAAAGAAGTATATATTGTTCATGCTTCTTCAATTTTCTAAAAATTTGACACATTTTAAATGCGTATTACCTTTAAACCCCATGTAAGTAAAGACAGCACTTCATTCAACATGTCACACATCTCTGTTCCCTAAATAGATAATGCAATCTGAGTTTAAAGTGTTCACTCATTTATTTTAAGGGTCATCTTGTGTTGCCTGCTTTTTTTGTTGTTGTTTTTGTTAAGTTGAGAGGCCCACTCAGTCATTCTTCTTTACTTACCTACTCCCTGTAGTTGGCCAAAGGCTTTGGAATGTTTCCACGGAAGCTTTTAACCGTCTTTATCAAAAAGTACTCATTAGGCTGTTGATTGCTAAGTAACAATTTTCATGAAGAGCATGAAGTGATCTGTGATTTTCATTCTCCCTTAAGACAGGTGTGTACATTCAATACATGTTATTTTTTATATTAGTTAAAGAAAAAAAACTTTTTTTTGCCATGAATAAAACTTAAAATTCATTGTCAGTGACGACAAATTGATTTAAGGCCACATACAATCTCGTAACTTTTTATCAAATAACAGTTGAGGAAAACTGAAAAATTGCAAACCATTTATTTGTGAATGGACTAAAGTATCAAGCAAGTTAAAGCAACAAATCACACAATAATCTATAAACCAAGACTTCATATTGTAGCTAAAATATGTGATCTCTGTCTCTGTGTTGCTCTCACAATTCTTGAATTCATTTTTTTTCACAAATTAAAAAATGTTAATTTCCATTTTTTTCAACACAAAAATTAGTTGAATTCATTAAAAACAAACACACAAGAAAGATCAAGGGATAAAGATTATCTTTCTTACCAAGAGTATCAGGAATAGTTGATCTTTCTTTTGATGTGGCTAAAGATATAACACCTGTTCTCTCTGTTTTAAATCTTCCTCTATTACGCCTGGAGTCTTCATCATCACTCTCACTCTCGCTCTCTAAACGCTCACCACTGGGCTGCAATTTCAAAAATTAAATATAAGATCTCTTTTAAGCTCTCAGATGTAATAAGATACTACAGTTAACATAAATACATAAAAGCTAGTCTTCATTTAATTAAATTTTTACACATTTCTTTACAAGGTATGTAAAAAAGATTGCGTAAAGCACAATACTGAACACATTTAAAAACACACCCTTAAACAAAAAACATTTTCATGAAAATCAAAACAATAGGAAAGGAATTTGCTTATTACAGCTAAATCAAAATTGATAACAGGTAAATTTATACGATAGGTCTGATAATTTCATGACTGTCAGTGCCATTTTGGCTTAAATTACCACATAAAATAATTACTCGCAGGATTTTGGCTAAATTAGCTCAATTTGGGCATAGGCCACATGACATTAAAAACCGTGTTATTTCCCTCAAGGATGGAACCTGTTCTGGTTTTTCTGGGACCTCCTGGGGGGATCTAGCTTTTTGTGACTTTACTTTTACTGTAGATTACATCCGGGTCAGGGGTATCAGGGTCAACTTATTATCGTTCAGCACTCGCTATGAAAGCAGTTGAAGTTAATAATCGTGACCATCGATAAATGCATGAGTATGATGAGCAGCAATCATTTTGACCTGCCATGTTATTGAACTGATTCAATTCCGGTTTAACAAGATATCTTACTCAATCTCTGTTCGTTTACATTGGCTGAACACATCGTTATCTAAACCCTATGTCTCTTGCCTAGCTATGGCTGCCTAGAACGTCCTGTTTCTTTGGAACAGCTGAATAATAATAATAATAAAAATTTGTTTCAAAATAACACTTTTGAATTGAACTGAGGTTGTAAAATGTTCAGGGGATCAGTTTTCTGGTGTGCGGGACCAGTCTGTTTGTCTACATCGACTGATTGAAGCTTATTGTGGAAAGTGAAGATGACACTATCTATTAAAACACAGTAGTATAGGTTGAATTTAGTTAAATTTTGAAATAAAAAAATATATTTCTATTATTTCTCATCACCTCTAATATGATGTTTCTAACTCTAGTCAGAATAAGACAACGCGATGATGGTGGTCATCCCCCAAATGTTCAACTGCATGTAAATTTTGAAGTGTCCAGAAGAAATTTTTCATTTTAATTAATTATTTTTTCTCCTCAAATTACCTTTGCATTATTTCTCAAGACAGATGATCTGCAGAACAAGTAAGATAAAACTTTTTTTTTTTTTAATTTAGAACTCTTTAGTCTTGAGGTTGAGTTGCAGTGTGGCAGCTTTCATTCAAAACCAATAATGTCAATGCATGAAAAATATCTTATTTCATTGTGATTTCCAGACACTGAAGGATATAGAATAAGAGCAACAAACATCTAAAATGAACAGGTGTGACTTACTTGTTCAGACTCTCCATGTCCGTCGGTAGCAGTATCACCACCATCCCCATAAGCTAAAACCACCTGGAAAATTCAGAAGAAACGTTAAAAAACTACCTCTGAAAGAGAATTCTTTCTCCCAGAATCAGAGGGAAAAACCTTTCACATGATTTTAAGCCTTTTATCAAGCAATATCAAAGGATTACAAAGTAAGTCCTTGAAGAATAAGCTCATTCAGGGTGACAAGAAATAAGTGTCTGACATGACATCATTATCTCATTCAAAAGAGCAGTCACTTTTAATCTATTCAAAAGGTCAGTGAATTATATAAAATAATTTTTATTCATGTCTGGATTCAATCCTGATATCAAAGAAAGATGTATTTTTAGAAAATGTACAACAAACCAACCTCCCTCTCTGTATCTTGTCCATATTGAAGCTCTACAGCACCATCATCTCCTGTGTTTTCATAAGAGACGGCCACTGACTCAGTTTCACCATAGCCAACCTCCTCTGACACACCATCTGGTGCTCTAGAATGAAGATACCATTAAGTATATAATAATAATAATAATAATAATAATAATTATTATATTACATATTAATCATGATCAGATTGCAAGCCTTCAAAATACAATTTGAAACAAAAACTCCATTGGGGCACAAACTTGGTAGCTCTCTAAAAAAGAATAAATCTGTTTTGTTTGTTTGTTTATTGGAGGTTTTAGGGCCCCACGACACACGGGGGTCATAGAGGAGCCAAGAGGAAAGTAAGATGATAGAATTAGTTAAAACAGGGAACAGATCAAACCACAAACAGCAGAGAGATGATTTACACTAAAAAATAAATATCATCTCTTAAAACACATATC
>JBCIKM010247228.1:0-12201 GCA_039654465.1 Melibe viridis | reverse complement strand
GTGTGTGTGTGTGTGTGTGTGTGTGTGTGTGTGTGTGTGTTTGTGTGTGTGTGTGTGTGTGTGTGTGTTTGTGTGTGCGCTTGCTTGCTTGTATGCGTGTTTTTGTCTCACGCAAGGAAATATTGTGAAGTGCCCATAAAAAATAAGATCTAAGGCAAATGGTGGGGGAGGGAATTTTTTTTCCCCGTCAACTGGCAAAACTTCGGGATAGTCTCGGTCTTTGAACTCTGACAACATAACCCGGCGAAGAACAGTGAAATAATAATTCCTTGTTTCATGTGATAAGGGACCAGCCAACGGGTGGAGGTGGGTGTGCCTTTCTACTAAAACAGACGCTTGAGGAGGGTTGCAAGTGCAAGGAGGGCTTTGATCCTCTACCTTCATTTATCTTTCCTTTTACTTTCTTCTCCAACAGCTCAGGCGGCCTCTTCATCTTTTCCATCCCACTCGTTCTGCTATCTATCTACATACCTACTTTTTTTTTTTTTTTTCATTTTATTCCCTTCCTCTTTAATTGAACCCATCATATTCTATTTCTCCCTCTCCTCTTCTTATCTGTCCTTTTATTTTTATAGTTTATTTCATTTTATTTTCGTCCTCTTCAAAGCGTTATCATCTCCATAAAATCTGACCCTCAGGCTTTCTCCCTTGTCTCCCTGCGCCATCTCTTTTCTTTTCGTTCACGATGTGATACATGAAGAAGATTACACACGTTTCTGTAACATCCTTATCATCAGCTCCCATCATTTAATTTCTCCTGCAAAACAAAAAGGTATTCTTGTTTTTTTCCATGACACAATACGCTTCTACCACCGCCAAACGAAATCAAATATCAAAATCCCTTCGGTGTGAGAGGGTTTATGAATATCACATTATTATGAAGAATTAAGCAGAAGCTGGCAATGGAAATAGATGGCAATGGAAATAGATGGCAATGGAAATAGATGGCATATAAATGGCAATGGAAATAGATGGCAATGGAAATAGATAGCAATGGAAATAGATGGCAATGGAAATAGATGGCAATCAGAGAAAATGGTCTGGGTGCACGGCCGTGAAGAAACAAAGCTATAGATATAAAGGAAGAAATCAACAAACAAACAAACAAACAAAGCAAGCGAAAACAAAACAAAACAAAACAAAACAAAAACAAAAAGAGGGTCGGAAATCAAGCAGAGTGAGGCTCAAACCTGCATTCTGGCACGGCACCCATTGCGTGCCCACTGTCAGAAGGGCCAACTTGAACCCTTTGCCATCCACGGCCATTCTCGATGAATGATGACATCACTACGGTCTCATCCATCATTGACCATTATTGACCATCATTGACCACCATTGACCATCATTGACCATCATTGACCATCATTGACCATTATTGACCATCATTGATCATCATTGGCCATCATTGACCATTATTGATCATCATTGACCATCATTGACCATCACTGACCATCATTGACCATCATTGACCATCATTGACCATCATTGACCATCATTGACCATCATTGACCATCATTGACCATCTTGTCCGGCCTGAATTTATTGTTCTATTTTTAAAAGGTAAAATGGCAAAGACAAAGCAAAAATGTTCGCCCTCACTTCTTCAATAATAATGTTCTTTAGTGTCTGTAGAGAGGTCGGCAAAATTCTGTATACCATTCTAACCAGAGTCTCCCACTTTTTTTTTCCTTCTTTGTGTGGGTGTTTTTTTTAAGGGGTGGTGGTGGGGGGGGGGGGGTGTCCCTCCTGTAAAAGTTAGAAATGTGGGGGTGCCAATTTAAAAAAAAAAAACGAAAAAAAAAAAAACAACAAAGTAAAACAGAACCCCAAACAAATAAAACACAAACACCATTTTGACGGTATCAATGGGGTCCTTAGACTGTTACATCACTTGTCCAACAAGAAGATTGATCTGATTCAACAAGGTCGAAGGTCAAGACGAGCAACGCATTTATTTTCCTCTTCCCATGTTTCCCCAGCGGAGCCGCAGATAAGGCAGGCAGGCCATGGAGACCCGGGGCCTTGACATGGATGGAGCTGCTGTGGTGATATAAGCCTGGAGGACGTGTCGCGTTTGCCTGCCCTAGACTCGGCGTAACGGCCCGTACTAGATAGTAGGTAGAGGTCTCAGGAGATTGAAAACAAAAATTGCGTTTGAAGTGGCAGGACAACCTGCTGAAAATGGGACATACTGCACGAGAAGTAGGGAGAGAAGGGATGAGAAGAAGAAGAAAAAGGAGGAGGAGGAGGAGGAGGAGGATGAGTTGGAGGAGGAGGAGTAGGAGGAGGAGGAGGAGGAGGAGGAGGAAGAGGAGGAGGAGGAGGAGGAGGAGGAGCAGGAGGAGGAAGCGGAGGAGGAGGTAAGTGAATGTGCAAGGACAAGTGGATAGATAGACAACACCGTCTTTTTGATGTTATCACGTTATCAGCGACAACATCCTTGTATCTAACACACCGAGCAACCCGACGACAAGATAATCCCAGAATGCCTCTTGACTGCAGCTCATGAAAGCCCTTCCAGGGAACTCTGCAGCTTCCGGTCTTGGATTCTCCAGACTTTTGCACTTTGGTAAAAATTATTTTCTCAACGACCCACAAAAGTCTAGACTAGTACTTACTATTGAACCTATTTTGACTTAGCCCGCTCGAGTTTTCGCACGCCATTAAGAAAACTCATATTTTGGTGGTACTAACAGCATGTTTCGCCCATCTTGAAATTGAAGAGACTTCTCAATAGGCCATATATAATTTCTCAGTTGCTCAAATTATGGATATTACAACTAACAATTACGCACTCATGAAGCAAAAGTGATTTTAAATTTCTATAGCGCTAGCATCCATTTCAGTAAGGCTCACTGACTGATGTGAAGTGATGTAATTTGCAATATTCTTTTAACTCCTGTATAATGAAACATGCACAAACTAAAGCGCTTTAAAAGGCGGAGAATATAAGCAGTGTAACAAAACTGGCCATAAGTGTATGCTGCTTCAAAATAAATTAGTAGTGTAGTGATAAATAATTAGATATCAACGATGTCACCAAAAGGACAAGGCGACGTCATCAAGAAAAGCATGTTTAATGAGAAAATAAATTGTCTCAAAAAGTAGGCCCCCACGATCGGGACTTGAACCATGGCTCTCTGGATTGCCGGTCCACCGTGCTGAGCATTGCATTACAGAGGTTGGCCAGCTTTTGGGACAATTAAAATGGTTAAAATCGAAAGCTGAGCAACTAAAATTTTACACATTATGATAAATTTCACAAAATCGCAGCCGTTGGCTGGAGAATGGAAAACCTTGGCCCTGTTTTTTTCTCGCCCTCTATACATTTCTCATCAGTTCATAAGGTGCCCCAATGTCTTGTTATCAAAATAATTATCATTCTTATCACTTGTACCATTATCATTTATTTTATTTTATAGTTATCTCGTCCATAAAAGAATCAAATTTGGAGGAATTGGAATGATCTGCCGGATAGCCTCATCCTGGCGAGCTGACGAAAAGGAGAGGTACGAACTTGTCCATCACCTCAGTCACCAACATTCCCAAATAATAATAATAATAATAATAATAATAATAATAATAATAATAATAATAATAATAATAAAAATGATAATGATAATAATAATAATAATAATAATAATAATAATAATAATAATAATAATAATAATAATAATAATAATAATTACTAGCACATCATTAGATAGATCAAATCTGAGAGATACGACTTTTCTGCAACCAGGGAGGTGGTCAGGGTTTGTGTATTGGTTGGCAAATTTACACTGGCTACCCGTGTTCGCAGTCAATATTGACCGGCGGAAGTGATAGCAAAGTAGAATAGCTTGGTCCATAATAGACCATTGTTGATCTTAATGACGAACACCCGTCTACCTGGCAAAGTCGGACTTGCTCCGGATCTGGACTGGGTTTCATTTGGACCCGCTAAGTGTGCAAGGATTTTTCTTTTTTAAAATGTTATTTGATGACAAAGCCCTATGGTATAAATCCTGCTCATGCTCTCTCAAACAATGGTTACAACAGCCTCCCGACTTTGCATGGAGTTAGGGGTGGGGATGGGGGGGGGGAATAATCTTGAAATCGAGGAGTGGATGTAGCCTACTTTTATGGGACATTTTCTAATATAGCAGGTTGTGTCTTTGTGCCACTATAGTGTATCCTACCAATTTTGTGACAATCGGTGGTGTCTTCAACAACAAAAAAGAAGTATTGGACACTAATTGTAGAAAGTAAGCCTCGAAGACGACCTAGTGTGAGGTTTAGTTCTTAATTAATAGAAATGCAGTATAAATTGAATTATATACCTAACACTGTCATTTTCACACCAGATGATCATTAAGACATTCAGATACATACAAGGAATAGAGCCAACAGCTCTCGACCCCAATGGTTTGATCGGTGAGATGCTTAGCAATGGATTGAAGTTGCTCGTCAGCCTTTCATTAAGAAAATTGTCGAAGACTCAGTTGGACTTTGAATCTTTGAGCTGCAGACATATAGATTTATAAACCAATGCCCCTGCAATTTGCTAGGTAAAAGATTCATTGAGCTTTGCAAACCCGTTATCATCAGAAGAATAATCCCTTGTTTTGAAAAAAAAAGACTTAAAATCTAAACGCAGAGTTTCAAATAAAATTATTTTTTTCGTTGACAATCAAAACAATAAATGCCAGCAGACAGACTATTGTATAAATGAAGGAAAACAGAAAAGATAACAATATATTATTTGTTAAATTTTCCATCAACTTTGAATACTCAAACTCATTTTGTTTTGGAGGACGTGCTGAAAATTGTATGCTTTGGTCAGTTTAAAGGGAAAAATTAAAAAAATAAACCCAAATGCCAATAACATAGATACAAGACAGCCGATGATCATGAATTTAGCCCAAAATAATGTCTGAAATTTTACCAAATAATATTTGTAGAAAAAAGAAGCTCTTCAAAATGTTTTCTTTTTGTGGTCATCTATCTATCTATCTATCTATCTATCTATCTATCTATCTATCTATCTATCTATCCCTCCATCCATCCATCCATCCATCCATCTATCTATCTATCTATCTATCTATCTGTCTGTCTGTCTGTCTCCCCTCTCTCTCTCTCTCTCTCTATCTATCTCTCTCTCTCTCTATCTATCTCTCTCTCTCTCTCTCTCTCTCTCTCTCTTTCTCTCTCTCTCTTCCCCCCCCCCTCCCCCCGTCCACGAATGAAACAAATCGAGCAAGTTGCCCACCTTTTAACGTGCTCAAGTTATGGACGGGAAATGAGTACAAGCCTCGATCATTGCCACCACTTACTGTCAGTGCCTGTCTTGTCAGCGCTCGTTGTTCTCACTGCGTCATGCCATTGATTAATACGGAGTAAGTGTCAGTCTGTGTAAACATGTCACTCAAGGGAGAGCATGTCTTCACACCTGACTGCTGGGGATGAAGTGCATAATGGGCCTGGCCGCTGGAAAGATTCGATTAAAAGAATTTTTTTATACCTGTCTAATAAAATTAGGAAAGTGTCTACAGTTTGTGTTTACGAGTGCGTGAGTGTGTATGTGTACGTGTGTATGTGTGGGTTTATGTATGTGTGCATGTGTGTATGTGTGTGTATGTGTGTATGTGTATTTGTGTGTGTGTGTTTATGTATGTGTGTGTACGTGTGTAAATGTGTGTATGTGTGTATGCATGTGTGTGTGTGTGTGTGTGTGTGTGTGTGTGTGTGTGTGTGTGTTAATTTACTGTCGAAGGCGTATGCATGGCATCGGGCAAAGATCTCTTTTGTTTCGAAAAAGTTCTACCCAGAATTCAGTAGGAAATTTGGTAAGTGGATTGGTGTAGATCGCCACACTTGTTAGTGCTGTTCTTGTGGTGACTGTGGTAGTCTTTTTATTTCTGTATATCGGGAGGATGGGGGGGGGGGGGTAATACTGTATATATGTGATTTAAAACCCAATCTAGTCTCATCGTCTTCCAATTTCTCCAATTTATACTTTAACATTTATTGTACACTTTAAAATCCTTACTCTTCTTTCATATTGTGAATATACGCGTGATAAGTATCTAATTGGAAGCCTTCCAATCGGTTTTATCTTCTTAGATTACTCATTCTAATGACAAGGGCTAAAAACAATAAGTTCATTATCTGTTTCTCAAACCCTTAATCAATCACAAAGCTCACATTCAAGCTGTTCAGGCGTGGCCCCGGAAAACTGTTCCGGGCTTCATGTTTGGAGAGCTGCTATGTAGCGCACACTGTTCTTGAATAGAGTTCTAGCAAGTCAAGTCTTCTTTGATACTCGAACGTAGTCGATGGTCATCGATCCAACGGTATAGTTATCAGGTCGGGAAACCTGATAAACAGCCCTATTTGTTGTGTACAAATGCTGTTGCCAAGGGTTGCCACCCATACAGCGTGACCTTGAACTATGACCTTCTTTTTGTGATTTATTGTCATAGCCAGTGCGCTGCATTTTTCAAGATATCATAGATTATTGATGGCGAAATATTTCTGCAAAGATCTAGAGTTATAATAGTATTGGAACGAATCTAACTAGATGCGGCTCTCATGATGCAAATTCCCCATAGATACTAAGCACCTACAGTGTATGGAACAGATCAATTCTATGGGTGCAGATTGGCACGTCTAAGTGTTTTCTTCTTTATTATTTTTATAAATCTTAAGTAAATGTAATGTATTGATGTTAAACAGCACCAAAAAAAAAACAGCTCGGAACAAATTAGCCTGCATCTCCTTGCAAATTTGATACGTCGTTAGCTGATTTTTTTTCTCTAAATGCCGTGAACTCAATAGATTGTTTATATACTATGGAGAAAAAAAACCCCTAACCAAAATCAACATTCCTGCTCGTCACGTCATTGAAGCCGTTCGTGTCAACCAAAAATCACCAGCTTTGCAAGCTCGTTAGCCTCCGGTGAATGTAATCAATTAACCCTACCAGACTTCTTTATTTATTGGACTTTCTATCTCCAGCCCCAAAAATGGCGTCCTCTGAAGTGTTCCGGCCCAGCAATGGTGATCTGGTGGTCCGAGACGGAGTCTCTCACAGCGCAGACATCCCAACCAATTCCTTCAAGAAGGAGATGCTGGACAGACGTCCCATGACCCAAGGGGGCTACAGATTCGGACAGCTCAGCCACAACTCGTTCTTCACCAGACACAACCCTCACCCTGGACGCGTCCGGCACCTAAAAGGTAAGACGGCGTCAGGCACCTAAAAGGTAAGACGGCGTCAGGCACCTAAAAGGTAAGACGGCGTCAGGCACCTAAAAGGTAAGACGGCGTCAGGCACCTATTGGTCAGACGGCGTCAGGCGCCTAAAAGGTAAGACGGCGTCAGACACCTATAAGGTAAGACGGCGTCAGACACCTAAAAGGTAAGACGGCATCAGGCACCTAAAAGGTAAGACGGCGTCTCAGGGTTAACATATGAAGAAAAGAAGAGCCGGCACTGGAAATGGATGAAAGTAAACAGATAATAGTATAGGCACAGTGCCGAGGGGAGTCAAAGCCATAGAGAGAACGGAAAAAATTGATTGGAAAATAGCAACAGATTCTTTGAAATTCCCGTGACCGTTCTTAGTCAGGATGCCTTTAGCTTTCTAGAGATGCCGTTATACATTACAGTCGTACTTTCCCTCTTCTTCTGTTGCGTTCTGTCATCACAATTAATGTCTTGTCCATGTTTCAGTGGCCATCCTCCTATATCGAGTCTTTTGGTTGGTAGGTGCATACCTGCAAGGTCCTCATCTACATTTACTGAGTACTTAGGTACTATAAAACGTTCTTCTTCTTGTGCCAGTATGCTCCTGTGGGTGATACCTGTTATTTGTTTATGTTCCAAAGATTATTTATAATGTATTCTTTATTATTTCATTTTTTTACAAAAATCTCTCTGTAGCGTCATATTATATTCTTCGGAGAGGACATCTGTTTTTTTGTTGTTGTTGTTGTTGTTGTTTTTTGTTTTGTTTTTTGTTTTTTGTTGTTGTTTTTTTTTTGGGGGGGGAGTATTTATTTATTTATTTATTTATTTATTTATCTATTTATCTACCTCATAAATCATCTTTATGATGTTTGTGGTTTGAAAACAGTCTCTCTTTTGACTTATTCTATCATGTCAATTTCCCCTTGGGCGCAATCCGGTCCCTTGAGTGTCGGCGCACCCTAAAACCAGCAGTACACAAAAGTAATCAGAGATAACAAATTTTGTTTCAGGTTATTGGTTTTTTGTTTGTTTGTTTGCTGTTGTTTTTTTATCTTGGAAATATATTTTAAAAGGAGGCGGAAACTGAAATTCTCTTCAGGAATTCAAACTTGTATTTTAATATCTGACTTTCGCTTTCCATTCCAATTAAGTGTGCTTTAGTATCCTTTTAAGTGTCCTTATTGCCCTTTGACCTTTATTCACTCCACACCCTCCAGGACTCCTTGACGTGCCCATTTGCTCTGTCAATGACGACGGCTACTTTGCCAACCCTCGCTACTCCCTCAACTTCCCGCCCAACCAGTTCAACAACACCAAACTCAAGTCCTGGAAGGACCAGATTCCTGTCAGTGCCATCAACGTCAACAGCCAGCTCCACCCCATCAACACTATCACAGGGCTCCAATACTTTACAGGCCTCAATAGTTACCCCTTCAGAGAAAAGGCCATTGCTAGAGTCGGACTCGGTAAGTGTGTGCAAAACACGACTTAAAGTATTCTAAGATGGGAAAACTAGAAGTGCAGGTCGTATTTATATGTCACACAATAGGCATGGTAAACAAGATCGCTTGTATGACCACTTTGTTGAAGTGTTACACTACGAGCGACTTGATCAAAGAGGATAGAACAGAATCTTGATTATTTGTTTACAGTTTAGGGTGCTTTTTTATTATGCCCCTAATTAACAGTTTAACAAATGGCAGACTGTTTACTTTGCCTCCCAGTGAAAAAGTGATAAGGACACAAAATTGTTATTTTATGAACCGCCAACGCCAAGCCATCCCTCTTAATGTTCTTTTCTCTCTGATTTGGGGGAGAGGCCTGGATTCACATGGGACACTTCCACAGCTCTCCCATCTCAGACAGCTATATGCAAACATGCATTCTTTGTGTGGACCATTAAAGACTGGAATAAACTTCCAGAGAAGGTAATGTGCTCGTTCTCAGTGGAGGTGTACAGAGAGAGGACAGGGGAGCATGGTATGCGATCAACCTGTAAATCCTGACAGGCTGACTGGTGCAGCATTGGCCCTGGTGGACCGCATTGGTCTTTTTGCCAATTATTCCAGAAAAAACAGAAAGAAAAAAAAAAGGAAGAAAAAGACATTGCAGTATGGAATAAAATGAGAAAAGCAGGCAGAGAAGGTCTAGGCATAGAATACAAATTGCACATTGAGCTGCATTGATGGGACATTTGCCAGTCAGTGCCAAGCACGTACTGCAGTCATTGATTTGCTGACGCCAAATGCCTGGAATTGCACACATGGCATAACAGCTGACTCTGTCTTTATTTTTAATTCTACTTACCTTCATGTCTGATTTGTGGGCAGTTCTTTTTATATTGTGACATATTTTTGTTCTCGCTCATTTCTTTTACATTTTTTTTTTTTTTACATTTTCATGCATACCGGTTAAAAAACAACTCATAGTCATGTCCAACATTATTTTCATAATAAAACTAGCTATCGATAGGTATCCTTTGTATAGGTCTTATCATCAAACTAGTCAGGCATGTCTTATCGGATTATGGCTATTGTTGGCGGAACTGGACTCGAAAACGAATTTCAACCACATCATAGATCAGAGGTATCAATAAGAACTCATTTCGTCATTTAAAACGAGTTCTTGATAACTACGATTCGTAACAGTTGCTGGAATTTCTTACCTGCGTCCGCTAAAGGGCATAACATCTGGATTTCATTCTGTCTTCTTTTAATCATTTACATCTTATGTGTGTTCTACAAATATAATGAAACAAGACAAAATTAGATATATTGCATTCATCCTTCTTGGAAATAAGTTAGTGTTTGCTCTTCTGTATATAGAGTAACTCTCGGTAGCTCAGTTGGTAAGGTGTTCGAATCGCAAGCAGAACGGCGAGAGTTTAAACCCTGGTCGGGGCTCTCGTAGTTTGCTATGGACAACATAAGCGATTCCTGTTGGCATCGGGCAAAAACTCGATGAACACTCTGTACCCTTCTTGGGGCCAAGCTCTTGGCGCTATGTTTTCGTGTGCGGAATCGATTTAACAAAAAATAGGTCAGTTTTTTTTATATTTTGGTTATCATTATTAATATCATTATTGTTTTTTTTTTGTTATTATAATCATTATTATTATTATTATTATTGTATTATTATTATTATTATTATTATTATTATCATCATCATCATCATCATCATCATTATTAATATTATTATTATTTTATTATTATTATTATTATTATTACTATTACACTCGAATTTCGAAAGGAACATCTAAGGTTGTATACCTGTTTATCACCAACCAACCCACCCACCCACCTATCTCTTTTGTAGTGCCGGTGACAGAGGCGTGGAGGGATGAGTTACGGGAATTCACCAGAGCCCTGGGCCTTTACGATGAGGAGCAAGCAGGTCAAGAGGCCAAGGGTCCCATCTCCAAGGCCGCCCTGGACGAGGACCAACGTCCCAGAACCACCACAATGTACTCGCCAGACACAGGCCGCTTGATACCCCCGCCATCCCGGGCTTTGTCCCGCGGGAATTCCAGGAAAGGGCGGATGGATCAGCAAAGATTCGTCGGAGGAAATCTACAGCATATCACTGCCGACCCGGACTTGGAGAATGCTGTAAGTTTTATAACGAATACGTATTTACAAATATATAAAAGGCCATGGCAACAGCAGCTTATAATTTAATCAACTAATGAATTGAAGCAAGGCCGTCTACGAAGGCCTTGATTGAAGTCATGGGGGAAGATTTACATTATGGTTCCATTAGCAAATAATGCACAATCTCCCTGTTTTTTAGTTGCTTCCCATACTTTCCAATTGTCTAATTGTCTCTCTAAAATGCAAATGTATTTTATCCTATAAATAAGGATGTTGTTGTTCTGTTTGGTCCTATTAAAACGTCGACAATGTACTGTATGATATCGTAGCATCTTGCAGCAAATTACGTCACTACCCAGAACTTGAAATAAGTATATTAATACAATCTACTCATCCCGGTGTTATTAAAATTTCAGCCTTTTTCATTCAGCAATCACTCCCGCCACCCTATTGCGGTGCCAAAAGAATTAATCCGTTAACATGGGGTGTCTGTGTTATTTCTCTGCAAGTTTCTCAATCACTCTCTGATAGAATGCAAATTATTTAGAATTTTCCCACTTTATTAGCCCCACTAAACCCCCATCATTTTTAAATATTTTTTATCCCCTCCTCTTTCCCCGCTTCCTTCTTCTTCTTGTTCTTTCTTCTTCTTCTTCTTTCTTCTTCTTCTTCTTCTTCTTCTTCTTCTTCTTCTTCTGCTTCTTCACTCGCGCACTCTCCGACTTCATAACTTTCTTAATTACGTATTCAATTGAGTCACACTACAAAATTACTCTTCTCATTTTCCTCTTTGCCGCTGGCGGGTGTCCTATATAATATATTATCCTTGTCTCAAAATAGGATCTAGTCCAGACATTATATACCGAAAATGCTTTTAATTTAGATATGCTTGACGAATGCTTTTGTCCGAAACGTTGCTTTCAGTGCTGTTACTGGTTTGTTCGCTGTTCTTCCACTCGATCATCGATAATCTATCTGGTCCTAGAATGGCGCGAGTGGATCCCGGTTGCGGCCGTGCAGGTGAATCCCAATAAGGGATATTGATTAAAAATGCAATGATTGCTTTATGGAGTCACGACCTGGTGTATGTGTAAATTGTTTGTCTGGAGTAAAGATTATTATTATACGAAACGAAGCTCGTAGATCTTGTAAGGATCTTGGGGAGAAAATAAAAAATGAAAAGAAGTGTCTCATGGCATTAAAAATCTCTGGTGACATTTTTTTGTTTTTTTTTAGTGACACCACGTCAGACCATAATACAGGCATGAAGCTTCTCACTTCATAATTTCGGTACTGTATTTTCAAACTCTCTCTCTCTCTCTCTCTCTCTCTCTCTCTCTCTCTCTCTCTCTCTCTCTCTCTCTCTCTCTCTCTCTCT
>JBCIKM010247117.1:509-12201 GCA_039654465.1 Melibe viridis | reverse complement strand
CAGTGAAAGAAAAGAAACAGAAGTAGAAGAGGTACCAAGGACGTCTCCAACCTCAATTCCTCAGTGGACAGACCACGGCTCTCCTGTGTTGTGGGGCCTAATCCCCCTCTCATGTATGTGTTTAACAAGGATTTTGGCTTCTGCTGATTTATAAAGTAAAACCGTGCATGTATGGGGGATATCCTGAGGCTAGGCTATTGGCCCAGGGTTTGATTCAAGAGGGAGTACCGCAGTAAAAAAAAAAAAAAATTCAAAAGTGAAATAAATTGCATTTTTAATGTTCAAAACATTCTACATAATTTTTTCCATTTAATTGGATACCAGACAATGACCACAAGTGTTCTTTTAGTTTTATTTAAATAAATCAACACAGTGAACATTAGTCCTAGAGGGGCCTTTCCACCACGTACGACCTACCATTCAAGTTTCATTTCCTTTTCTCTATGATGTCAACAGTGAGTATCATAAAAAAAATATCTCCCGTAGGTGCCTTTCCATGTTAAGGTAAAAATTTCAGCTGGATAGGCCTAGTTTGTTTATTTGTTTGTTGTTGGTTTTAGGGCACCATGACAAACGAGGGTCACACAGGTGCCCAAGAGGAAAGTTAGATGATAGATTTGTTAAAAGAGCAGACAAATCTTGACCCGACCAGAGACTTTTTCACAGAGAGATGATTTACAGGGGAAAAAATTATCATCTCTCACAGATAACTGATAGAGAGATGATTTACATGGAAAAAAGTATTATCTCCTACAACAAAAGCAAACACACACACAGACAAAGGAACAAAAAGCAGAGCCAAGACTATCTGACTTAACACAAAATAGCAGTGTATGTGTCTTTGTGAAAGAGAGTTCTCCAGAGAGTGCTAGAAAAGTAAGATGATAGCTCTAGCTAAAAGACAAGAGACAGAAGTAGACCCACCAAGGACAGCGGTGGGGTAAATGTTTTCGTTGGTTGATTCATTCTTGCTGAAGCACCAATGAAGTTTTATGTCGCCCCTTTGGCTTTACAACCCAGCTATGAGATAAATGGGAGTAAAAGGCCTGGGGCCAATAGGCCTAGTTAAACTTGCCGCTCCCCTTCCCTGTCCAAAAACCATTGACAAGCATGAACATGAATGAGGGCTATACAACCACTAATAATAACCAAAAGCCAATCCTCATGGCCTTTCCATTATATAACCATGGGTGGTTGGTTGGTTTCCCTGGTGGGCACTTTTACCTCGTTTCATTCCTTTTATACTGAAGATATGGTCTTACTTTTTAAATATTTTGCGTTCTTTTTTTGTTGTCGTGTTTGGGTTTCAATGGTTATCCCCATTTCATTACTTTTGGAACAGTTCCAGGGTCACAAGTTGGCCATACAAGGTACACTTGGGGGGTTTAAAGATCCTGGATGTTGTTACAGTTATTTGCTGTAATGGGTGGTGACCATTATTTATTTTTGTTGGAAGGGAAAATATATTTAGTCTTTGTAAATCATCGATCTTTAATGTCAATTTGTGTTTAGTGGTGGTTTTAGGACCCCACGATACATGAGGGTCATAGAGTAGCCCAGAAGAAAGCAAGATTTAGAATTAGTTCAAATAGGGAACAGATCAAACCACAAACAGCAAAGAAAATAATTTTCACTAAAAAATAAACATCATCTCTCAAAACACATATCAATGCCACAGAGAGATATTTACAATCACAAAAAATATAACTCTCCTAACAAAAATCAACAGTGGTCCTCCAAGGACTCCCACCAACCACTCAACCCCATTGGAGGGCTTTCACCTTCTGTCGGTGGGGAAAAAGTAAGACAATAGTTTCAGTGTAAAAGGAAAGAAACAGAAGTGGAAGTGCCCACCAGGAACTCCCACTAAACACCCACCCCAATTTGAGGGCTTTCACCTCCTACCGGTGGGGAAAAAGTAAGATGATAGTTTCAGTGTAAAAGGAAAGAAACAGAAGTGGAAGTGCCCACCAGGAACTCCCACCAAACACCCACCCCAATTTGAGGGCTTTCACCTCCTACCGGTGGGGAAAAAGTAAGATGATAGTTTCAGTATAAAATGAAAGAAACAGAAGTGGAAGTGCCCACCAGGAACTCCCACCCCAATTTGAGGGCTTTCACCTCCTACCGGTGGGGAAAAAGTAAGATGATAGTTTCAGTATAAAATGAAAGAAACAGAAATAAAAGTGCCCACCAAGGACAGTGGCGTGAATCATTTTGAGGACAACAAATCAAACATTGAGAGGAACACAGTTTACTTCTCAGAGGATCAAAATACTCTTTTTATGTAAACAAAATATAATTCACAACTTTCCATAAATAATAACACACAAAATAAAGGGATGGCTAAATTTAATAACATCTAGTTCTACACATTTCAGAACACACTTGAAATTGCACGGGTATTATTTTAATTTGAAAGAAAGCAAGTCTGCCCTGGTCGATAATGTTAAACAAAATAAATTGTTATGATAATGATTATATTAGCTTCAGATCTTTCACTGTTTTGGCAAAAAAAAAGAAATGAAATAACCCTGGTATGAACTTGAATTTTAAAAATATGGTTAATTTGTGCAGATGACTAGAAAAAGTAAATTTTTTTGTAAAATGCTTTCATCAGTATCTTTCACTCGGGTATTCTTTTGAGGTTTTAAGAACATATTGCAGGTATTAAAATTCCCTAGACTATTAAAAAATGACCTCAAACTGATATTTCTCTTCTTCCCTGTATTATCAAATACATCTTTTCCTGTTTGATAATAATATCCATCACACACCTTAAATTTCTAGGAAATGAAGCCAGTCAAAATCATTGACTCGTAGTGCCAGAGAGAATCTAAAAAAAGTTCTTTTAAGATGACTTGGTGAAGATTACAAGACGCTAAAAAGTCCTACAAAATCAAATCAGGGCCAACACCCCACAATGAAAACCCCCCCAAAATACTCTGTACGTCAATGACATTTACTTACATATGTATGAGTCATATTGTGACACTATTTCCAACTACTGCCAGGGTCTGGAGGATAAGGTGTACTTTAAACAAACTTAAATGTATCCACTGTCACTTTGCAAGGGTTGAAACCACAATATGTACATGAACAATACTTCTGAGGATACCTTTTAAGATGAAAATTTAGACTCCATGAGCACTAAAATTAAGAAGACATACGCTTTGAAAGAACTCTTTCAAGCCATAAAAAATGTCATGGAAAAATTCTACAATGCATTAATTTTAACTGAACAAATTCAGGAAAGTTTTTCGTCATACCTAAGAGTAAGCTGAATAAATAAAGAATCAAGAAAAAAGGTAGCCCAGAGTAAAAGTACACAAATAAATAAATATAAATAATACTATAATGTATAATATATGACTAGGGTTATATTATGAAAGATGAAAACGAGAAAATTCTGAAAGAGCAACTGTTGACACTCATTTAATAAATCATGCATGAAATATTGACTGAAGCATTTTGATTATAAGCTGAACTTTACAGGATGAAACATTTGAACAAAATCAACTGCATAAGTTTGCATACAAATAAATTTAAAATTTGTATGGAAACAAGGGAGATAACTGCTAATTTACTTTAGATTAGATACGCTAAAAAATAAATAAATTGATGTAACAGCTTTGATTGGTGCAATTAAACAACACAAACAACCTTGAAAAGAGAAATGAGTAGGAATATTATTGCAATCATGATGGACAGCTGTCTTACTTGACTAAGACAAGTTAGTATTAGTAACAGTGGAGAAATTTGTCTGAGATGAAGTTGGTGGAAATATATTCATAACAATATTCAACATTCATACATTTATAAAAGATCAAAATGAGACTATGAGGTGAATCTATTCATTTAACTCTTCTAAAAAAAAAAGGATACCAGGAAAAAAATATGAAAATTCAGAAAAAATATAAAAAATACACGAACCTGCAGATACTTATCTTCTAACAGAAAAAAAAAAGTTTCACATCAAATTATAAAGATTCTCCACATCATCTCAAAGAGAAATGCTAATAACAAAAACATATTCCATACAACTTGACCATGCAGGGATACTACTACTTCTTTAGGATGTGTCATTCGAAGGTGGAATGTGGGGTTGGAAGGGAAGTTATCTAAGACGGTGACTGGAATAAAGCATTAGAAGTAAGGAGGCAAATTACATTAAAAATAATTGTTTCATTTTGTTATCTAATCTTGTGTGGCATTATGAAAAATAAGCCAAACAATAATTGCTGTTGCCTCGGTCGCATCTGCTCATTGATAAAGACCAATGAGCCAATTTACCACAGGGCAGATTAAAAATAATATAACAGCAAAAATAAAGAATTGTAGGGATCAAAAGCTAGGCTAAGGATATAATTTGCGTAATTTTGCTAAAACAAAAGAAAAATGCAATAAACTTTTATTACGTAATTTCAGGAAAATACAAAAGGCCCTTTGTAAAAAAAAGAACAAGGTCCTCAAAGAGCTTCAAATGAAGATATGTAAATAATGTAATGAATTATGCTATTTTCAGATCTAAAAATTATAAATGAATAGAAATGAAGAAACTTCTTTCATGCAAAGATTTTAAAAATGAAGAGAATAGAAGTACTACATGAGAGATAAAAATAGCTGAACCTAAAAAATATAATTTTTTTCTTTCAACTTGTGAGATCCAACAAGAAATATTTTATAATATCGTTGCATTCAGAGTTAAAAAAAAACATCAATCACATACTCCTACAATATTATTTTTTAAGTAATAAATTGAAATGCCTTTCATAGCCATATCTAACATGTTACTTTGTTTTTTATTACTTAGGTGGAAGGAAAAGCCAACTATGGCCCAAAACTGTTCTGATTGAAATGAGCCATGTTGATGACAATTTCAAGGATTATTAAACAAAAGCACATGTCACGGAAAATACTGGGTGTGTAACTTGATCAACCTTCAATTCGGTTTTACATCAAACATTGATCATGTCATATTTTATCAATATTGAAAAACAATTTAAACAACTATATATTAGTTTGTTGATGAATCTTTTCTCAATTTAGAATTATTGAAATACATTCAGAGAATTGTAATCAGAGGTGTTGAATCATGAGTAACAGTGAGAATGTACCTTACATTGACAAACAAAGATTTCTAATTGTTTCCTTCTTAATCCCCATCACAAACAAACTTACCATCAATCCTTTTTTTTATATTAAAATATAAACGAACATATCCAAACACAATAAATATTGTTGCAAATCGCAGACTGTGTCAAATACTAAAAACCTTCCGACCTGACTTTGTTTACTCTTTGAATTTAAAATACAGGTAAAAAAATTCATGTTTGATAAATGAATAATTTTGAAAAATTGCTTTCACATCCATTTTCTTTTCCCATGACAAAAGCAAACAAGTCAGTGATAGACAAGTCTATGTGTTTGTATTGGGACAGGGGTTCAAAATCATGCTACAATGAAAGTTGAATTTTGAAACAAAAATAACAAAAAAAAAAAACAAAACAAAGGGGAGAGGTAAGAAAACAAACAGGGAAACAAATTTCAAAACATTTATCAAATATGGTCTTGGTTAAAAAAAAATAAATGAGGAGAAATATTTGAATTGATTTCAAATATACCTTGTCTTTGAAATAAAGATAGCCCTGGTATTCTCACACAAGATAACCGAAAAACCAGTATCTGCACCAAATTAAATCCGAATTGGCAAAGAAGTGCTTGGATTAAATTTTAAACCTATTATTTAAAAACACCACACACACATAGTATTATTTAGACACAACTATTTCTTTCAATATCATTCACATGAAATAGAAACATAGGAAAAAGAAGAATTAGCTAATCCGACAAAATGCTGTTTAACATTGGAAAGGCATATCCAGCCGAAGATATACTTGTATGTTGTTACAAGAAAAGATGAAAGGACATCAACCACTCTGAAAAGGTTAAAATTTCTCAAGTTTAGCAGAGACTACAAAGTCTCAATTTTTCTTGCCTGACAAATCAACCCATACATTTCAAAACAATCATATGAAGTGATGCAAAGTAAATGCAAATAAATCTCCAGTCATGGTTATACCTCCTAATAGGATTTTTGGGTACATTAAATATTTAGAAATATCACATTTTTCATTGCCTGATATGTTCACATGAAAAGAGAAAACAGAAATTAAAAAACCAAAACAGTCATATTACCAGAACCCTTGAAGGAAATACATGTTGATGACAAAAGTTTCAAAACTTTCTTTCAAATATGATGAATATGTTTGCTTCAGATTTTGAATAAAATTGAGAACTTTAGTTGAATATTCTATATATTTCCCATAATATCACAAACATTTTTTCTTTTTTTGCGGTTTCAAAATCACACAACTCTTATTACTAAGCACGATATTGATTTCATACTCTCTTCAAGGCTTAGTATCAGAGAGATATATCATTAATAACAAAGCAACAATTAAATTATTCACTTCAAATTAAATTCCCATGTACGGTGTCCTGGATTTTCAAATCTGAGTAAGGGTGACAAAATTTTTGATTTTTTCAAAGGTAAAATTATGTTACCCTTGCATTTCAAGTAGAGGATTATAGCAGCAATAAATTTAACAAATAAAATTGTCCTTCAGTATCGGTTTAACTTATATTATAAAGTTGAGCACTGTTCCCTGATGTTTAATGTTAATTTTTTTTCCCTTTACCAACAAAACTTTGCAAACTATTATCTAAACCAAACATTTTACCTTTAAGTGTTAAAATATTACCAATATATTAAAATAAAATCCACTCAAAAGCATCAAAACTAACTTTCATTTTTGTCAATAAAGGGAAACAAGTAAATTGGTGAGTTACAATCTATAATGAACAAAAAAAATTTTAGATTATGAGATATTTTGTCCATCTTTTAGGATAACTTTTCGTTTTTTCGTCTTTTTCTCATCTTTACTCTTTTAAAAAACCTAACTATCTCAAGCAATGAAATGATCACAAAAGCTTTCAACCCTTTGAACCCACATCTCTCTCATTTGATCAGATAAATCTCATTTAACAAAATACCTTCTTTCTTTGATAAATATATCAGGTGATCTGAAACTTTCACTCCCTCTATCTCTCAAACATGACAGTCTTTAGGTTCTACAGCAAACTATAGTCTTCATAGCAATTGGCATATCAGGGTTCAAAGGGCAAAAACTTTGATGTTTTCACCAGGTCAAAAGTTTTATTCTACATAACACATTGGAATCTCTCTTACCAGGAAACAGCAAATATGAAATTCATCTCTGCAACCTACGGTTTCCAAATAGGCTAAATCAACGTAAAATAGAGAACATTCCCACGACTCAAATTTTCCAATAAGAGAGATTTCCTCGTATTATTTTTCAGTAGCACTGATAAGACTTTATTCTTTCTTCTTTTCCTCTTTAGATTTGATACCATCGTTGCGGATGTCTTTACTTTCTTCCTCCTTCTTAGGTTCTCTTGATGCAGCTCGCCTCAAAGCATCCCACATTCCACCCATGAATATGGCACAAAACAAGTTTTCCAGGGGGCTGAAAGGGTCATGGATGCCAAGGACAACTGAGGAGATCTTGAAGTAGATGAAAAAGAGAACTACTCCAAAGTAGATGAGGGGGTGAGGTACTGCAATCAAATTGAGGCGTTCACACAGGAAAATGATGGAAGAAACGAGGCAAGCCTTGGAGGTGCTGAAAAAACAAAATTTAAAAAAAGATTAAAAAAAAAAAAAGCATAATCTAAACGGGTTAGACTATGAACATATCATTTGCCCTCTTTTTATCACACACATTATTATTGACTACATCACGCTTAGATCAAAGTATTAGAGAAGCTCCCAGAGGCCCACCAAGACAAAAATTGCTCTTGGTGTGTCTAATTATGCCCGCATCGACAGTAATACTCAGTTCCACTGAGCCAGTCAATATAATTGAAGAAGAAGAAGAAGAAGAAGAAGATTACATAATGAAGTTATATATTACAGGGTTCCCACTAAAAAATCTCAAAATTCAAGACCAAAGAATAATTTTCTACATCAGCATTTTGAGAGGAAAAATGTGAACAATACACCTACAGAATAAATTTACTCGATGCATTAAGTCAATATCATCTTTTGATTTGGCAGAGTAATTTAATAATTTTCAATTGCTGCCTGATCACATCATTTTCAGCATTTAGATGTATGTCATTTTGAAATGAAATTGTAATCAAGAGTCACAGAGGCCGAGAAAAAAAGCAGAACTATCAATAATACTGAATGGTTTTAATTAAAAATAAATAAATAAATAACTTAAAAAAAAACAAAAAAAACTAATCTAACATCCCCCCCCCCCCCCCCCAACAAAAAAAACCCCTCTCAAAACGCCTCTTACAACTTTTAGATGCTATATCCGCACGCAGCCCAAAGGAAAACTTTTTCTTCTAAACAGTGAATGTTTTCTGTCCTCTTCACGGTCTTTAAATAATGTTTTTCTGTTTAATTGTTGTAGGAATAAACACTTCTATTTTATTGTCAGGTCAGTTGTATGAGGAAACTAAAACGCAAACAATAAAACCTACCAAAAGAAAATAAACACACACGTACACATGAAAACCCCGATGCCGTTGCATTGCTGCTAGGCAATTCTGAGAAAAGAATAAGAACGAACTACTACTACCAATAATATATATATATATATATATATACACTTTCATACTGACAATTTCACGTGTCATATTGTAACCTGTCAATCATTGTCTTAAATGTAAGGATAGAAAGAAAAATTCGCAAAAAATTAAAGTTTAACATTTGTTGAGTATTTATGACACACTCTGTTTTACAAACACCAAGTCGAGCATAATGCATCTGTCTTACGGTAAACAAGACCTTCTGATACTTCTGGTATCAAAACGAAAGTAGCAAAATTTTATGCAAATGAGAGCCAATCATAACAGTCAGTACAAAAGAGTTTGTATACCACATCAAACAACATACAGGCGTTGCTATGTATCTCTGTATGTAACTAACTTGTCTGGTTGCTATTCTTTGTCCCAAAAATTAAAGACAAAATAATTCTTCTTTATTTCTCTTTTTTATTATTATTTTATCATTTTTATTGTGGGTTCTCTCAACTGCCGATCGATTTTCCCAACCATGATCGCCAAATTCAAGACCATATTGATTTTCAAGACTGTTTTTTCCCGATCGGGAGCAAATTTACGAAATTCCAGACTTTCCGACCAAGTGGGAACCCTGATATTATTATTATTATTTACATGAAGTTTTCCACTTGTTGCGGAGAGAAAAATATCTCAAAACTATAAAATGGTCAAGTAGGATAATTGTTATATTAATGGAAGCTGAACAAAATTGAACAAACCACTCTAAAAAATACACAGGCTCAAGAGTAAATGAGGTAAATTATAAAACAAGAAGGCCTCAAGGAGCTATTCATATACAACAAAATTACAATTATCGGACTAAAAGCCGTGACTTTTTTCTAAAACCATTATCCTTGCAGCTAATAGTACAGAGTAGCTTATGCTTGGACTTTTTTATCTGCCGGTCGTTTAAAGAGTTAGATGTTCTCTTCATCTAGAACAATTTGAGGGTTTATTTTTGGTCTGGTATCTACAAAAAAGGATGATGTAAATAAATTTTGAGAAATATATGGGATTTGCCCATCAAAAACTTGGGATAGACAGTCTGGGAGTTTCCTTTTAGATTTGATAGTTGTGCTCTAAAGCTGTTGTATATTGGTCAGGCAGGTAACGTGAATGAAACATTGTACGGTTACCGTAACTAGAGTGTTTGGGAAAAAAGAAAGACTGTACGGCCACCATAGGTATATTGGTTGGGTGGATTAGATATATCACCCAACAGTGTCCTAATCTAGTTGAGAAACTCTTTCCGCACAGAAAACCATGAATAGTTCTCGTTGACCATTTCCAACCATAACAAAAAGAAAAGAGGCAAACAAAACCGAATTGATGCATAACCTTATCACCATTGAATTGCATTCCGTAAAAAATATATAATCGATCAGGCTTTGCAAAAAAATTCATTCTTTACCCGTAAAGGATTAGTATTTTCTTCATTTTGTTTTTTACTATGAACGATGTCTCATGTCGCAGCTTATGTTCAGAAAAAAATTTTTTTTTTGGTCTAAATTTGGGCATTGTGGCTCATGATGAGGAGTGGCTTGTAGTCAAAGAATTAAAATGTATAACTCACAAGGTTGGCTGCAATATTTCATTATTTCCTGGAACCCAGATGCCTCTCACCAAGCGGTCAATTATCTTCATGATACCACTTCCAGCACCTAGAATATAATTGAATACATTATCATTATTTCATATTATTATTACCATATATATCTAAAACTGATGCAAATGATGTCTGATGTGGACAAAATGTAATGCAACCATGCGGTGCAAATGTGAAAAAACAATAGGAGTTTGACAGTCAACAAAATTATACAAATGACCTGTATCAAGTAAAAAGCAACAAAGTCCCATATATAATTGAACCTCTAATTCTTGCTCTAATAATAAAAGCAGTTCATAAAAAATAAAATAAAAAAAACCCTAAAATTTAATAATTTTTTAACTATCAATGAATTAAAAATCATATTTTTTTAAAAACAAACTTAAGGTAATTAACACAACTGCTTAATGTGGCAGATGAAAAGATGAATTAATGAGCAATGATTGTATATAATTTTAGGTCTTGAAAAGTTTCTGACCTTTGATTGTGCCAATCACGACAATGACAAGGTAAGAGCTGGGATAAAGCTTGGCAGCCACAAGCACTCCATGGTAGACTTTGTGTGCTCTCTGTGTCTCCTTCAACACGCAGATCATCAGTTTGATAGGTAGGAATTTGCATATCTTATAAACCAAGTCAAAAGGTGAAAAGTTAACCAGATACCTGCAGATAATAAAAGTAAAAGACAGAAAATGTAGAAGTTCATTAACTCTTTCATCCAATAGATTTTTTCTCAAGTAAGATCCTGAAGAGACCAAATACAAGATCTCAGTCAAAGGCATGCATCATAAAACCTTGTGCCCAAGCAAAAAAGACAAAACAAAAAGCCAAACACTTGACAATGTCAAAAATGGCTTCATAGTTGAGCAAAATCAATTGCATCTTGCTGGACTACCAGCTACAAAGACTGATAATTGTGGCTACTTGTCAAGGAGTTGCTCAAGAACAGTATTTCTATTCAGATACTATTTTATGAGGTCTCAAAATATGTTTCCTTGCTTGATAAAAGCTAAGCATATCCTTATATTGATTCAGTACACCAAGCCTTGTGTCAAATGTATCTGCAAATATATTTATTGTACATACTTTTAAAACATTGAGGAACCAAGCAAAAATAGAGGTGTATGTAAAAACGATGAACATGTTAGCATGCTAATATATGCTAAAAAGTTTAATTCACAAGTTAAGATGGTGAAAATTCAAATAAAATCAAATCTTCTTCTCCAGTAAAATGATAAGTTTAAAGACAACAAACCAAACAATGGAAGCCAAGATAATGCTTTGATGGTCTTTGAATGGGTTGATCACAGGCTCTCCCAGCAAAAATAGAGGTGTATGTAAAAACGATGAACACGTTAGCATGCTAATATATGCTAAAAAGTTTAATTCACAAGTTAAGATGGTGAAAATTCAAATAAAATCAAATCTTCT